>WHYT01013858.1:22511-103706 GCA_009806455.1 Tetrax tetrax | reverse complement strand
AAAAAAAAAAAAAAAAAAAAAGTCGACTTAAAATCAGTTGCTGAAAGCTGAATTTCTCTCAGCACTTCTTGCAACCGAGAACAGAGGATGTCTCTTCTCATCTGCGAGCTAAAATACAGCATTTTCTGTTTAATAGTGCCCTCTAGCGAAAGAACAAGAATTTTCAACAACAGAAGAGGTGAACATTTTTCAACAGGTTAAAAACGAGGCAGAAAAATGTCTTGAAAATAATTTTAGTAGATTTGTTAATGATTTTACTGCCACAAAGGGACTTTAGTGTTAATGCATGCCTCTGCTACGTTGCAGGTAAAAAGCAGCCTTATTGTGGTAGCTGCTCCTGAAATCCTAGCTGAAAATTGTAATTTGAGTCTAGGGCATAGCATTGTAAGGCAGGTTCACCTGAACGGCATGAAAGGAGCATCCTGCAACTGCATACACTTGTTGAAACCTAAGACTACTGTCTCCACCATGGTAATGAAGTGTTTCTGGTTCCGTCAGAACACATCAGAAGTGTTTCTGATCCCACCAGTATTCCATCTGATACTGTGCATTGTACCCTAAATTCTTGCATCTTTCCTCAGGCAACCTTTAGGCCTACAGAAAGGTGGGCATCCTCTAGACTCCATGATCAATACTATATCTTACAATAAAGACTGTCAGCTGAGAAGTCTAAAGTAATCTTATAAAATCTATTTTTAAGCAGCCATATAAATAATTTTATAATGTAGCCATAATAGCTAACATTTTCATGTTAATATTGTATTTTTTGAACTGTCATGAGAGGAATATGCTAAAATACCAAAAAATTTATCGCATGAAGTTTTTTATATGCAGCTGAAAACATAATTCATTCATCTGGCTTTGCTGAAGTCTATATTGGTAAGTCTGACCATCATTTTTCATCTCTCATGTCCTTTAACACATATAATTCAAGCATGTGGAACAGCGCATGGAAGTGAAACACAAGATTTTTTTAAAGCAGCTATTTTCTAGATAATTTTATACAAAACAGAGGAGACTGTAGAAATTAGAGCTAATTAAAATGTGATGTTCAGTTAAATTCCCTCTTTTCTGATACTTTGGGCTGCATTGAAATACACATTTCTTACTGCTAATTCACTTTCAGCCGTGGCATAGAAAAAGAAACTTTATTCTGAAGTTTACTCCTTAAAGTGAAAAGTCTCACCCTCCTTATCAAGGTGGCTGACATTTTAAAGATTTTTTAATACTAAAACAGTAAAAGATAATTGCCATTTCTCCCTCTTTTAGCTAACCAAATTACTCAACTTCAGATCTGCTGAAAAAGAACAGGGAAACAGTAGAAATGTCACTAACAACTAGTATAAAAAATCCATGTTCTTTAACAAGGACAACCTGGCCGCACAGACAGACAGACATCAGCAGGATGCCCACTGCAAAGCCTCAAGGTGGGGACATCAGCTCCTTGCCAGTTTCTCCAGTCAGGGACGGTGGCATCCTGACTGCAGTACCATCAGTGGCAGAACTCATCTCCCTTGGACCGGCTTCTACTGGAGGTCTCAGAACGACTGTGGGACTCAAAACAGCCTGAGTCCCATTTGGCATGCAGCTAGTGCCAGCTGGAAAAACCAACGCTGGGCACTTGCAAGCCCAGCTGCAGCAAAACATGCATTAAGCGTTTCCGACTGATTCACCTTTGCACGTTGGGAGGAAAGAAAATGGGTGGCTCACTTTTGGTTTACAGGAAAGAACAAAAATCAGTGCTTAGCATCTGCATTAAAAACCACCAGCCTTTGAACTCAGTGCTGATCACTGCCCCCCCTGCAGCGAGAGCAGCCCAGGCGTGGGTTTCTCGCACAGTTCCCTGCTCCAAAGCCAGAAAAGGAGTTTTTCTGGCTCAGCCTGATTTGCTATCAGCAGATGGAAAGCTTTTCCGCGCCTCTACCCGCCACCCGGACGCGATCCCGGCCCTCAGCAAATGGCGGCGCCGGCAGCTACCGGTTCCCCTGCCCCCAGCCAGGGCCCGGCGGCGCGAGCCGCCGCAGCGCCACCTGCCGCTGGCCACAGGCGCCGCCGCGTGGCGCTGAGGGCGGGAAGGCGGCGCCGGGCGGGGTTGGGCTCCGCTTCGGCCGAACTAACCCGAGGCAGAGGCCTGGGTCCTGAAGCCAAACCGCCTCGCTGTTCGCGGCTCTGCCAGCCCCCCGAGCGCCCTGTCCGCTGCCGAAGGGCTGGCGCCGGCCCCCGGGCGGGCCGCCGGGAGCGGGGCCCGCAGCCGGCGGCACAGCTCCTTCCCTCTGCCGCGCAGCCGCCGCAGCAGGAGACAGCCCTTATCTCCAGGGCCAGCTTCGGACGCTGTGACTGTCCTACACCTTTCCCGACTCTTGTTTTTAATTTTTTTTTCTTCCCTGTCGGTGGTCAGAATGCGCAGGAAGGTGAACAGGGAATGATGTGGAGAGTGATGGGAGTGAAAGTGAGCAGCTGCAGGGACAGCTGGCATGGGGAGGGCACAAGAGACCGTGCGTGCGAGGGGAGTGTGGCAGCAGGAGGCAGAGATTGTCAGCCCCACAGGGAAGATCGCAAGAGGAGACAGGGAAGAGAAAACCCCACAGTCAGTCCTCGTCTATGTCCTGTGTTCCTTCAGTAGATGAAATCCCAACCATCATCAACCTGAATCTGAAAACCTAAACCCCTGTAGTTCGTCTATACGATCCTAACCCCAAATCTTGTTTTAGAGAGAATCTCCTCCTTCTAGAGATCCTTATCCTTCAACCACAACACTGAACTGAACTTCTAGGTCTTAAATTTAGTCCCTCAATACATTTTCTATCAAAAACCAGCCTACCTGGGGCGGCTTTTTGCTCCAAGACTGACCTTCACAGACACCATTGCATGAAGGCTAGGAACACAATCTTGGCAAAGAATTTTCTAAACCAAAGTGACCTTCAGTTTTCCAATGCTGTCTTTCAAGGATTCACAGTTTAATAGTTCTGAGGCAGGAGCCTGAGTACCTTTTGGCCTGATCTCTCCATTTCTGCCAGTCAAAGTTATGGTGTCTTCTCTGCCTCGTATTTCATATGTATCATCTTACAGGATGTCTACAGAGATCTTCTCCTGCTCAAAGCAGTAGCTTCATAAAACTCAGCCTTTGATCCCTTTTACTATGTGCTTCTCATGGCTGAGATGGACTGATCCTATGGGGTAATACTAAGTCTCTTGAGTCTCTGTCCCTTTATGGCTTCAACATTGTTCCCAAGTAATATAGGGTCTAGTATTGAACTGGCCATGTCCAGGTCATGCCAGGTTGTTGGTTTTTTTCAGCAGCCCTATTTGCAACGACAGACAAAAGACAATGGAAGAATAGCTTAAGAAAAAAAAAGAAGTTGAAGTTATGAAAGAAAATTAAGTTCACCCTTTGTAATTGACATACCATGTTTTGTTACCTATGGATTCACTAAAGTCCCGAGCAGCCTGTTTATGCTGTGTGCATCACAGTACCTGTTTATCCCACATTCCTCCTTGCTGCACACATTTCATCCAGCCAGGCTGAACTTTACTGTAACTCAGTCCAACTTCTTCTATTTATGCATTAACCATAGCGTCCCATGCAAATGAGGCTCATTTGAATAACAGAATAGGTAGAGGACCTGGAAGAAGTCAAATAGAAGTCCAAGAAGGAAATCCAGCAACTGCTGCACACAGCAAATTGTTAACAGCATGATGCCTCACTGCTCTGCTGGGTAGATATGTGCTCAGCAGCATGTACAGAAGGAGAAGCCTTTCCCTATTCCACCCATCTGTATCTACTCCATGCAAGTGAACACTAGACACTCATTCTTGCTTGTTTTTCACTCTGCATTAATCACACTGGCTACATTTGGTGCACAGATAAGATTCAGAACGTCTAGGATTTGCTGCTATTTCCATTTGAAATGTAGTTACACAATAAGGGATTCTGCTTGAAATGCTGGAGATGTTAAGTGACAAGAAGCTGAGAACAATGATTTAGAAATGGCAGCTCAATTATGCAGCTTCGAGAAAAACAAACAGAGACTGAAATTGAAACTGAAACGATTGTAATTCATCCTATTTTAAACCAAAATTTGGATAGCATTCACTTACTGGTGAACAGCCATGAGCTGCAAATAGTGCTGTCTGAAGGCAGTTAACAAAGGAGATGAGCACAGACTCGCTGTGCTTCACAGGCTTTCAGACGGTTGCAGGAAGGAGACAGGAAAGGAAGAACGCTCTCCTTGAGAGGTTCTCCACATAGCTTTGGTCAAATGAGCAAGTCCAAGGGCTCCCATGAAGCAGGGGTTAATTGAGACTTTCTTTCTGTTTGCACAGGAAAGAGGCCAATGTAACAGCCACAAACCATGAATAGTCACAATGAATGACCGTGTCAGATTAGCTCCCTGCACACCCTTGAGAGGACTAGGCTGAGTTCATAGGATATTTTCTGTGTTTGTTTGCTCAGCCTTCAATGATAAGCCTGAACAGCGTCAACTTTTTGAGCTTTGCCAAAGACTGCCCTCAAGACCAGATTCATAGTCCACACAGGCAGTAAGCACCTATGTCGCCTGCCCCGTACTTTGATAGGACAGTGGTGCACTTTCCCATAAGGAGCGATGCACACACACATCAATGGGATTGTGCCACCTCTGACTCCATGTCTTCCCACCTCTGCCACCTAAGCTGTACATGGAGGCTGCCCCAAAATTCTAAAGATGTTCTAAAATGTTCTTTGTAAACAAAAAAACACCATAATATTGCAGACTTATTTTCCTTATAGTGTAGTTATTCACAGCAAGTATCCAAAAATCTTGGGGGCTGTTGAGATTTTTTTCTACCTGTCTCAGTTTAACCATATGCTTTTCAGTCTGTGTCTGGCTGGGAAGAGAATTACTTACTGGGAAAAGGGAGGCTGACATTTTCAAATCCACACCAGAGGTTTCTCTTCAGTAATCAGGGGCTACAACCTTTTTAGAAATTTCGTTAATGGAATATCTTAGACATTGATGTGACCATAAGTTACACACTTCATTCATCTATAATTTTTATTATTTTGGGATATGGCTATGGCCAACACCCATTAAGCATGAAAGACAGAGTGTCCAAGAGATTTTCCCTCCAACCAGCAATTTCTTGCAACAATTGAGGTGGAAAAGAGATGGTCCAGGGAGTTTCTCTGACAGGGCAGGAATACGTGAAGCAACAACTGTGCTCCTGTCTTTGAAGGCGAATGGTATCCTATCCTGGGCTGCATTAGGAGGATGTTGCCAGCAGATCAAGGGAGGTGATCCGTCCCCCCTACTCAGCACTGCTGAGGCCACACCTGGAGTGCTGGGTCCAGGCCTGGGCATAGACAGACTGGAGAGAGTCCTGCAAAGCACCTCTGAGGTCATTAAGAGACTGGAACATCCTCTCCTCTGAGGACAGGCTGAGAGAGCTGTGACTATTCAGTCTGGAGCAGGCAAGGCTCAAGGAGATCTCATCAATATATTTAAATACCTGAAGGGAGGATGCAAAGAGGACACAGCCAGGCTCTTTTCAGCAGTGCCCAGTGATGGGACCAGAGACAGTGGGCACAAATTGAAATACAGGAGGCTCCATCTGAACATCAGGAAGCACTTTTTCACCGTGAGGGTGACCAACAGGTTGGCCAGGGAGGTTGTGGAGTCTCCATCCTTGGAGATATTCATAAGCTGTCTGGATATGGTTCTGGCAACCAGCTGTAGGTGGCCCTGCTTGAGCTGAGGGATTGGACCGGATCACCTCCAGAAATCCCTTCCAACCTCAACCAGCCTGTGATTCTGTGAAGGACTGTCTTAACCTATACCTCTTGAGCGAATCCGGTGTCCTATTTCTCTATTGCCTTTGTAATTCTTGTAAGTTATTGAAAGCAGTATCAAGAGCATACACACACATATACAAAGAAAAACCACAACCACCAAATTCCGATATTGTAACATTTTACATCTGCTTTTTCTGATGTAAGTCACAGCCCAAGATATTCTAAATTTTGCATATTTTATCCCATTTACAAACAAGCCAGCCAGCTTCTCCCTAAGAAATGTTTACCTCTCTAAATGTTAGATATGAAGGTATTTTCCCTTTCTTTCAAGATAGCTTGGAATAGCAGCGGTATTTGAACACACCACATTACAATGCCTCAGAGCGTGGAGAAGTAGTACCTCCGTGGTTTGATTTAAGGAGCTGCCTACAAATGGGAACATAGCAATGACTAGCCGAGGTATTTCTAATACATCTATTACCTTGACACAACAGCAAATAGAGATGTTCCTCGTTTCACAGATGGAGAAACTGAAGCACAGAAAAACCCATTAGTGATGCGTGATCAATGAGTCAGAGTAAAGAAAAGGAAAGGAAGGAGATCAGGAAAATCTTTATGGCTGAAAAAGAGTGAGAGAACAAAGAGCTGTGAAAAGTTTGGCTGAAAGGCTTATACTGATCTTAATGTGTACTTACCCATTTAAGTGCACAGGAACGGCACCCTTAGAACTGAAAAGTTTAGTACCTGCATTTTTAACAACTAGAGACAGGTTATTCTGTTTTCCTTGAGTCATTCATAAATTACTCTGTTTGGATACAGTGAAGAAAAAGAAGAGGAAATAGCTCCAAAATACACAGAATGTAAGTATCTTGATATAGCATAGCATCTACAAAAATAGCTGTGCATGGTTCTCAGCTAAATTCCTGGAGAACGGTCCCGATTTTTGTTCCAGTCTTTTCTGTTCCCTCCTACATAATTAAACGAGTTATAACTGCTATCAGATTTTAACCCTTGGAGTTCTACTTGTGCTCCAGCAGTAACATGGATCTAAGACCTCTGTTTACACCATTCTTGTGCGCTTCAGATAAAGTGTGCAAAATCAGTAGCAGATCAGAGTTGTGCTTCCACAGGTACCAATACCAATATCTAGCTACCGTTTTACACAGAATGAAATGATCCGTACAAATTCACAGTGCCACCCTCAGCAAGAAATGGATCAAAAGCATGAACCAGGAGGCCAAGAGTAGGAAGGACACTGAACTGATGCCTCTTGGAGTCTTTTTTGAAATGAGGAAGGTATGGGGCTTATGACACAGGAGCACAGGAATATAATGAAAATATTTTTGCGCATATAGGAGGTAGACTGTGGAGCTAAAAAAAAAGGGTTGGGAGACAGACACAATAAGTGAAGCTGCATGAAAAACAGTCTTCCCCTCCTGTGAAAATTTCTAAGATTTTGCAGTTTCCCTTGCTAAATCACAACAGTCAAAATCTGAAAATTATTCACAACTGAAGCATATGTAAAAAAACATGACTAGACAGAGAGGTCACACTACACCTTTTCAGTTTCAATCATATTCAATGTTATGTTTTTAGAAGTGGCTTAATTTTCTAATGAAAAAAAATTATTTGGCAAAAAGAAACTGAATTTGTTTATTTTTCAGAAGACTAAAGCAAGATGTCAAAATTCATATTAAAAAAATGAGATCAAGCCTTTCCCACAAACAGGCTTCTTCTGAAAAAAAAAACAACAAACAAACAGATTTTTGAATGAAAAAAATAAAATTCTTAACCAGTCATAGTAATCTAATAACCTCTTCCACACAGCAGATCCGATAGCAAGGATCTGTTTTGAAGCAGTAGAGATATCTTTTTTTCCATGAGTGTTCTCTCTGTTCCCTTTTAACCACAACACATTTATGGTATAGTAGGTGACATGAAGGTGTTCATGGGCATTCACGTGCATGAAACAGAGGAAAGAAGAGGTGGAATTTACTCTTTTTTCCTTCTAAAACTGGCATCAATGAAACCATGTGTAATAAAAAGCTATTGTAACTCTGATAACAACTACTTGCTATAGATGTGATTATTGTGACAAGAAAAGCTGGAACAAAAGTGTAATGTCAAAAGATCAACTGGCACCACCTAATACTTGAGGAACACAGACCCTTTAACTGCCAATTATATCTATCCTTGCTATTTTCAACATGTAGGTCATGAATCCCTAGCATTACCTTACATCTTGATTATATTCCATGTGTGGATAATAGTCTTGTAAAACAATTCCATCAGCATGATGATGTCTTTGTTCTGGTGTACCCAGAATAAATAGTATTTAGAAGAAAACACTGGACTACTCAATAAACATCTCTCAATCTATCTCATGCTGTAATAATGAAATTCCTACAAGAAAAAACATATTTATCTTCATTTAAATTGTGCATTAGTGAGGAGCAGAAAGTAGCTGAAATGCAATTTACAATAAAAGAATCAAAGTGGTTAATCAGGGTATATATCAACCCTTCAGTGGAATTAATAAAAAACATACAGAGCAATCTAATAACAAATTTGTAAGCCAATTTTAAAGCCATAAAAGAATGATGGGCAACTGTAATCAAAATTGCATTAGCAATTCAAGCTCCAGTTATAAACTATAGCCCAGCTGTCTACAAGAAGCAGGAAGGATTTCAATTTGCGTTATCTGATTTTGTGCAGAGGATAGAATAGCATGAAGTGTGACCTTTCTTGGGATCATCAGAAATGGTCAACAATTTAACAGATTGGTTTTTCTGATCCTTATGAGCAGCAGGCAATCTGAGAATGAGGTAGCAAGATGACAATTCAAAGCCAGCAGGGTAGGGAATAAATTACTCAGGATGAGAGAAACTGAATAAAACATCTCATCTATATCCTACCTATTTATGGTCTAAAGCTAAATTGGTGATTCATTTAACTTGTAACTTCCTTAGCATTTCTAACCCAAGCATTTAGGGACAAGAACTAAAAAAAAATTACTCTGTAGGATCGTATGACAAAAACTAACACAGATGTTTTAGCCCAGCGCCCTTCAGTTGTAGTGCATGACATAATGAGCGTTTACTGAAGGCAGCCCACAGATTTGTGGGCTGCCTACCTGTTCTGCACAACATGTTTTGAGCTGAAGGCGGTAGCAGAAGATCAAAAGTCAGCTGCAACATGTCACAAGAATAAAAGAGGCAAGGACCTTCAGATTGAATTCCCAGGTTGCCTTAGGATGTAAGTAATACCCTCCTGTTACCCAGGACAGCACAAACCATATTCAACAATCCTTTACCTTCTGACCTGAGAGAAACTTCCTCCTGCCTTCAGATCTAGTGATTTATTTAATCCTGACTCTGTAAATGCAATATGTCAAGCAGACACTTCCCAACATCCTGCCTTGTAACCACATCAGAAAGTTGAGTTACTTTTCCAGGGAGAACGAGGGGAACTGTCTCCGTGCTGTCAGCAGTGCCCTGACATACTGGATGGCTGTGGTACAAGTGGAATGCAAACAAACAGCAATGCTGCGTCCTCCCAGAAGATCTGAAAAATGCACTTTACCTGCTGCATCCTATAATTACATTAGCCTTTTTTGCAGCTACTTCATACTGGTGACTCAGTGGTATTGTACTCTCAGGCAAGAGTGTCATAGTTTAGCCCTGCTCTGGACCAAACCATGCAGTCTCTTGCTCACTCCCCCACCCTCCGAGGCAATGGGGGAGCGATAATACAACAAAAAGTCTCGAGGTTCAAGATGACGACAGGGAGAGATCCTTGAAGTTACTGTTACAGGCAAAACAGACTTGACTTGGGGAAAACTATTTGTTTATTATTATTAATAAAACCTAAGCAGGATAATGAGAAAGAGAACAAAAACAACTTCCCCCCACTTCTCCCTCTTCCTGGGCTTAACTTAATTTCAATCATCTCCACCTTCTTCCCCCTCCCCGAGCAGCACAGGGGGGAAGAGGGAATGGGAGTTACAGTCAGTTCATCACAAGTTGCATTACGCTGCTCCTTCATCGTCATCACATTCCTCATCTGCTCCAGCGTGAGGTCCCTCCCACGGGCCACAGTAGTTCGTGAACTGCTCCGGCGTGGGTTATCTCTTCCACGGAGTGCAGTCCCTCCAGAACGGCTGCCCCAGCAGGCCCTCCACAGGCCACAGCCTCTTTCAGGCATCCGCCTGCACCGATGTGGGGTCCTTCACGGGCTGCAGGTGGATCTCTACTCCTCCATGGACCTCCATGGGCTGCAGGGGGACAACCTGCTTCACCATGGTCGTCACCACAGGCTGCGGGGGAATCTTGGCCAGGAGCCACATTACTCCTCCCCCTCCTTCTTCACTGACCTTGGTGTCTGCAGCCGTTCCTCTCACAAGAAATTCTTCACAATCAGGCTCAGGCAGACACCTCTGAGGTTTTCTTCACATCTCCTCTCCACTTCTTGCAGCCAGGCCGGGCTGAGTTGGGCCCGGCGGGCGGAGGCAAGAGGGTGAGGCCTACAAGGCCCACAGGGCTTGCACCTCACCCTCTCTGCCCCCACTTCAGCTTCTTCACCTCTTCTTCTTTTTTTTTTAATTTTCCCCTTCTTAAATATGTTATCGCAGAGACGTTATCAGGGAATGTTCTGTCACCAGTTGGCTCGGTCCAGGCCAGCAGCAGGTCCGCCCTAGGCCTGGCGAAGTCCACCGGACAAAGGGGAAATTTCTAGCAGCGTCTTCCAGAAGCTGCCATCGTAGCCGTCCCTCACTAAACAAAACCAACACAAAGACATTCAGTTGCCTTTTTGCCACCTCTAATAATTATAGTGTTTAGTTTACTGCAGAAGTTCCTGGTTTAAGTCCCTAAAAGCATGAACATTGTAGTATCCCATTTCTATCCTTCTTCATAATGTTATGCTGTCTCTATTTTTATTATTCCAGGAGAGAAGGGCATCAGTTTCTTTCTCAGTGCCGATGGAGCCATCCTTTGACTGGCAAGAGCAATCAGCTTCAGTTTCTGTGACATTCACAAGTACAGACCTGTCCCTTACTGCAGAGATGCTGGTGGATCTTGTGTTCCCTCTCATTTTCACTCATTCAAACCAGGAGCTCCCTGCACACAACTCCAGCAGTAACTGGAGGGAAACTGTAGGAAAGTGAAAAGAAATGAGAAACAAGATGTTCATAGCAGCTGATTAGTTATTTTTTCTTAAAAAAAAATAACTTCTTTTTATCTAGTCCTCATGAAATTTCCCAAAGCTAAAAAGGCAGCATATTTCAGCCATGCATGAAGGGGTTAAAATCAGACAAAATGTAGTCATTTTCTTTCACAGCATGGTATATTGCCATCTTGTGGCTGTTTTACCTGTACTGTGCCGAAAATGTGAATCAAGTGCACTTTTCTTTTTCTTTAATCCTTTGTAAGAATAGCCATTTAGGACACGTGAGAGAGATCGATTACAAATGGATGATGTTTATCATCTGAGCTTTTCTGAAACTTCACTCTTGACTTAGTACCATTCCATCAAACTATTTCTCCTTATGTGTGCAGGCTGTTTTTCTGAACTGTAACCGGTATATTGATTGCCTCACTGATGTTATTATTTCTTATTTTTTCTTTTATGTTTAGTGAAATGCAATTTAGTGACATCTTTTCTTACAGCATCTTGTTTTTACTTTTTAATGTATTTTACATTTGAATCTGAAAATAAAAACTCCTCTAACCAGAATCTGTGGAACAATTGAAATAAATTTAGCAGGAACTTTGAATAAAATAATTAGCTAAAAAAGCATGAAGAATATGTGAAGATAAAAGCTATATTGCAGCAGAAGTGTCTTAGTTATATGTTTGTATCTCCTGCTCAACAGAATGCTTTTTTTTTCCTTAGGTATATCTCCAGAGTACACAAACATAGTAAATGTCTGCACAGAGAATTAATTACAAGGATGTGTTCTTTGGATTATCATTAACACCACTTAGTCTCCTATAGTATCATCTGTATAGAACTAAATTATTTGACATCACCTTAATTTAGGAAGAGATCTCTACTCAGTAATATACATGAGCCCAAGACATGTTTTCCTGAACAGGAGTAGACTTGGGCTGGCACTTTAATGCTTTCCTGGATTAATGCCTATAAAGAGATCTGTGTTGGTTATGAAACTGTTCTACTTTGGTGACAGTGAGCAGAGTAAATCACAAAGTGACTCTTAGTGATTTCAGCATTGCTTTGATCTTGTTCTCTTTCATAAAGATGTAAATCAGATAAAACAAAATCAAGAGAAAAATCGGTGCAAACAAATGACATTACATTGGTAGGAGATAAACATGAAGACAATAAAATCACTGTCAGTTACCACCTAACAGTATTCCTTAGAAAATCTTCTTGATTTTGAAGCCTTTTACACTCATTCTTATGGTGCCTGGATTTGAATGCTCAATATTTAAGAAATCTGAAATTTCTTTAGTCTGAAGAAAGTTATTGCTGTTGCCCAGGGCAGACATTTGCAATGGGATATAGTCCGTTATATTGTGCTTGGATTATAAGGGAACAGAAGCAAGCCTTTTGGCTACTGGGCATTCCTTACTCCATAAAAAAGAATAGAGGAATTTACCTGGTAAAACATTATTTCATCCTTGTCAATGAGGGAATAAGGACTAGGACTGAAATAAAATGAGCTTTTCTGACCTTGCCCTCTGCAAAATGAAGACTGTTTTCAGCTTGCTTGTGATAATACCCTCACCTGACCTGCTGCTTCTGAAGATGGCTGAGTCAGCTTTCCTGCAAGACAGTTGTGTACAATTGCATACTTTCAGTGTTTGTGTGGGCATTTCTGAAAACACCCTTGGCAGCTCTCCCTTTCCTGTAGTGAGTTGTATGGTTGTGGTCAAATGTGTTACTCCTTCCCTAGCAGGGTCAAGAAGGCCCAATGGGCATAGACTTCCAGATGGGAAAGATGAACAGTCTGTGTGGCAGAACATGACCCTGGCATCAACTACTGTTTCCCCTTGCTAGCCATTGATACCGGTACATATTTCCTAGAGCAGCTCTTCAGCAGTCTCACAGCTGCAGCACACACAAAGCTCACGTTAAGCAAAAATCATCCAGAAAAACACCACTGATCTTCACAGGAAGCAGAGATTAATCACTTCCTTTTTATAGTCCTCTGTGCTCTGTCTCCCATTTTGCTTTCACATGGGATTGGAGTAGAGAAATAATCACGACTTTCATTTGCTGGGAATTAGGGAAAAACCATGGTACGGATTTCCAGCTATGGTTTCTCATTCAGCTGTGTTGCTTACAGCAGTTTAAGCAATCCCAGGCTTCTTTCCTCACTCTCTCTTCTCCATCTCTGTTGTGCAAATGCAAGTGTTTGTGCCCCAAACTCTAACAGACAACCAATCTGTCTGAAAAATAACCTGGCAAAATGAGTTGGCTATTTTCAGTCATACCAGGTCCCTGATGCAATTCACTGCTCACCCACATGAACAGTAGAAGAGGTAACGCTGGAGCAAGCAGCCATGGGAAGAGTGAGTGGGTAGCAGACAGAACTTGTTTTCTTTCACGCAGGAGTACCTGAAGTGTACATCAAATTTCAGCTATAGAGTCCTTCTTCCATTTTCAGAAAGCATTAAGCTTTCAGAAATCAGCCTTTTGGAGAGCTCAGGCTAATTAGGACCCTGTTTGTACTGCAGTTTGAGCAATACTGTGATAGATTTACACAAACAGGAATTTCAAAAGTGCCTTGGCACTTGTCTCTAATGGATTTGATCACCTGTTCTGAAGTGTAACTGCACTTGTGTAACAATTTTCAGGGTACACCAACTCTAATGCCTGAACAGAGCGAATCCAGGTCCTTCTGTGCTAAAAACACCGGTCCCACAGGATTGCCAGCTTTCCCTAGATAAGCAATTAATTCAGCAGGTAGCAGTAGCAGACACTTACGTACCCACACAGGGAGCTGTGTTATGCATAACCAGCCACTAAATTTTAACTTCCAACACTTCAGATTATGAGAAGGGGAGGTGAAGGGGTTTGCCAGACTGAATGAACTACCCTGTATTCCAGGTACACCTGTGAGTGCTGGTGTCAATAAAACATGCGGCAGAAGGTGGCCCTGAAACCCTAACTTCACTTTGGGTTTGATAGTCTACAAATAGAAAGACTCTGATCTAGGTGTGAAGACACAGCAGCCTCAAAAATGAGGAGCTGAACTGTGCTTCGTATTATCTTCAACTACGCTGTGACATCTGAACCAATTTGCAAGCTGGATTAGTCATTAAAGTTGAGCAGAATGTGGCTGAGAGCCTGCAGTTACGTTCAGTTTAGCTAAGAGTTGTGTTGGGAGGCATGATGTATGTAAGGTTCTAGTACAAGAGGATAATGCTTGGCTGATAGCCACAGGTAGTAGCAGAGGAAATGGCTATGATACAGCGGTAGTGTCAGTGCTACCTGTCTTCATACGAGTTGACTGCAAATATCCAGAGGTTTGTTCTTGTTCAGTTTCTGCATTTCTGCTGTATATTTAGAGCAAACACTCTTCCCTAGATAACTGCAGATGGGATGTCCCCTGGCTTTCTCTAGGAGCTGCAGGAAGCCCAAGTAGAAGTGTCTTGGGACATGTAGGAATTGTCATCAATGACAGAAGGTAGTGTTCAAAGGAAAATGTGATTTGAAGTACATTTCCCTTAAAGATGACTCATTGGATAGAGTATGTCTTCATCTGGAGTTACTGATTTCTGTCCAGAGAGTCAAACATTACATACTGTGTCTGGAAAATATAAATGCATTTTTTTGATAGATTAAACCCTTGAGCATTGTTTTTGTTGTTGGTGGGTTTTTTTTACTTTAAGCCACTTTAAAGGAGAAGAGGGTATTGATTGGATCTGGCGGGTGGTAAAGCAAGTTACCCAGGCTGCAATCTCTTTAAGTCCAGTCAGTTTCAGCTTTCCTACTTCAAAAGCGTTAACCATTTTCTCTGTGCTTGGCAGTCAGGGAGAGACAACCATGGAATGCAATGAAGTTACTTTACTCCTTGGCAGGCAGGTGGAAGGAGATGAGGGTTTTAGCAATGACTTCATAGTCATTACTAAGTCCTCTCTGATGCATGTATGAAGTTAAGGACCCTAGAAAATGCTGTACATATCCTCTGTAAAAGACAATGTTGAAATTGCCTCTGTAAAATTACCCACACTGAACTCACACCTGAACAACATGCAAACCAAAGGGACTGAGAGATTAAATATGCAAGGAAAATAACAGAAAAAGCACATAAATATATAAGAGGCTTAATTCAAAATCATTCTAGAATACTAAAGCTACTGGAAAACAAGGAGGGGATTATAGATTGCAATCTCTAGGTTTTCATTAACAAACTAGAGATCATGGAAAACATTCTTTTGGAATTGGTATTTACAGAGAGTATCTGTGTTAGCAGTACTGTTAAAACCTTAAGGTGAAAATAATTTAGAATTATGGACAATTGTAACATTGTACTTATGTACAGCACTTTCTAGAAACACAGGAGCTGGTTTTAGGTGCCTTGACCTGAGTATCTGAAGCGCCCTGGCAGTGACAGCACTGAATTCAGTGGGGGGTTTCTGAGCTTACTGAAATGTTAGTCCAGCCATGACAAGAAGAAAATCCTAAAAGCAGCAGGAAATTTTATTTATAAAGCTTGTTGAATCATGAAGAGGAGAAGATAGGCATCAAAGTGTTTGGGGGTTTACTCTGGAGTTTTGGGCTTGTGTCAGAATGTAGGTGAGACAACAGAAATGTACTTTCTTGAGATCAAGTCTGGCAAGGCAACTGTAAAACTCTGCATTGCTTCTAATGAAGTTATCTGGTATCCCCAAGGAAAAGTTTTTATTTTCTCAACATTTTCTTGACATGTACTTTGTGCTAAGGCTATACTGATAAAATGGTTGCATAACAGATGCAGATTTGCTTATGGTACACTGGAAGGCAAGAACTGACAACATGCTAATCTCCACAAAGATTTTACACCAAAATGTTGATGTGTGTCACTTCCATTTAATTTATATTCCGTGTTCTTCATCCCACCAGTCCTGCCTAGACGATGGATGGGACTTGGTTCCTGCTCTGCTGATGTGTGTGATGGCTCTAGATGCATAAGACTCCATAAACACCTGTCACTTTTCTTAGATTAGGGTTGCAAAAGAAAAGGTGTAACCTTACTAGTGAACAAGACAAAACTACCATGTTACGTGGCCTTGACTGTCATTCGGTGTGAGCAGAACTCTATTAATTGACCGAAAACAAAACTGCGAAATAAAAGAGTAACTTTAATGTGCCTGCTTCTTGAAATGGCACTTACTGGTGCTGGAATTCCATGTTTATCACATCCCACGGGCTGCCAAGCCAAATCTGCCCTACTTTGAAATAAATTATAAATTCAAATTGTTTAAATCCAGTCTTGAAAACCTCACCAGGAATCAAAAAGTCAGGTGGCAGGCTGTATTGTCAGGAAGAGAGATTTTGAAAGGTTTGGAACAGGAATTAAGTGAACAGGGCCATAGGCACTAGGTGATGCAGAAGGATACCTATCCTTCCTCTGCCAAGTGGCAATGGAGAGAGAGAGGGATGGGAAGGAGAGCAAGTTGTTGTGGAAGTTGTTGTGGTAATCACTGGAGACTGCAGATTTGATTCTGAAGAGATAAATGGATTTTGATTAAATATCTGGATGCCTTTTTCTCTCTCTCTCTTTTTTTTTTTTCCCATCTTACATTTCAACATAGAATGACCCTTTGGGTCCAATCCCAAATCCTCCTGAAGACTGCCATCAATTCAGTAGACTCAATATGACACGTTTTAACTTACTTTATTCCCTTCAGAATAACGCAGCCAGTAAGAACACTTTTTGACACCTTGGTAATGTCATGACTGTTACTAGTCACACTCAAATGCAGCTGCCTGAAACCGTATGTCTGTTTTGTTTTAGCAAAACAAATTGATTTCCTGAATACATAAGAGGAGGTTAAGGCTTAGTTCCAACTCTGCATGCTAATACCAGGCAAAGAAAAATCCATAGCTGGGTAGACAAAAATGTAAATAAAAGAAGAATTAAGATGTTTTAATTAATCACATTGTTAAGCTGTTCTAATTATATCAGATGTATAAGATGTAAACAATATTTGTGGGATAAGCAACTCAGGACACAGTCGGATCTGCTGCTGTTCTGCTGTCTCCCTCCACCATTTGGAAGAAAAATTACAGTTGCGACTTAATTCCCCTTAAGCTACCATGGATCCACATCCTGGTTATCCTCTTAAAAACCTGCATTTCTAGTGTTTCTTACATTTGTTTTTAACAGATCAAACCTCTAGGAAAGGAATAAGTCTGAGTCTGCTATATGTCCTTCAGCCTTTAAATGTCCAGCGCTATGCACAGTGACAGTGGGAGGGGAGAGAGAAGAAAGTCCGTCTTGCGCTTCCTGGGAAGCAATCGTCTGGTTGCTTTGCATTACACCACTAGCAGTCCATCTTGCTCAGAGCTCTTGGTGCTCAAAGTACAGCCAGTTTCAAGCAAGTCCATTGGTTTTGATATGATGCTTAAGCAGGGCTACCTTACCCAGACCATACCTCAACTAAACCAAAGATCTCTTCCTTCACAAGAATGCTGAACTGAAAAGAACAATAAATTACACCCGTTGCCCCAAATCTAACAGCTTTTCCCAGGACAGAAATCTGCATTATATTTTGGTGGCTTTTCAGGGCAGGCCTCTGCCATCCATTATGCCAGGCTTCTATCCAAGGGTCTCAATGATGGTCCCCTACTCAGCTCAGACCTCTGCTGTGTTGTAGACCTCCTCTGAGATGTTTCTCTGTGGCTGTTTCTCAGACTATTTTCACACCTATGAACACGTGAACTGCAACACTGCATCAGGTTAAATGCCAGTCTAGCCCAGAACATGAACCCCACAGCACTCATTAGGCAGTATTTCAGGAAAGTGTGTAAGAAACAGAAGTATACTGTGATATAACAGAACTGTGCTGTGATAAAATTAATGCTATTTTCAAGCAGTTAGCTGTTCAGGAGCTGATGATTCAGAAATTTGTATTGGAGCATAATGTTTAATACACAGAACTGGATAAATTTTATTTCACCTAATATCTATTTTTTTGTCCATTTGGCCTTCTTTTGCAAGGAGTGCTATGATTTAATTTTGAATAGTTTGAAAAAGTGCTTCCTTTTGTTTATTTTTAAACCTACTGTTGATTATTTCATTGGAACCCTTCAACCTCAAGGCAAAAAAAAAATGAAATGTAATCATTCCCTGTTCACCTTCTCTAAACCATTTAGAGTTTGATAGGCTTTTTTCGTATTACTTTCTCATTCATCTATTTTCCAGACTGGAGAGCTGGAGTCTGTCTTGCTGTTGTATATCTTTGATCATCATGCAGCCCTTCTCTATCTCATCTCTAGCTCTCTTATACCTGCCTTGAGGCTGCCAGGGAAGAACTGTACACTCATGCAAGCTGTGGAAGCACCATGAATTTATGCAGTGACATAAGAATATTTTCTGGCTTTACTCCATCCCTTTCTCAGTAATTCCTAATGTTTCATGTATTCTTTTGACCTCCCCCAAGCACTGCGCTCATGTTTCCAGAATCTACCCACAGTCACTCCAAAATGTATTTCCTGAATGGTAATGGCTAATTTAGAGCTTGTTATTATGTATGAATAGTTTTGAGTTATTTTTATTCCACTTGCATTACTTTGCACTTAGGAGCATTAATTTTCATTTGTCATTTTATTACCCAGTTACTCAGTATTATGAGATTCTGCTAGAGCTCTTTGCAGTGAGGTCCAGATTAGGCTGTTCTGAATAATTTGTTATCAGATGCAATCATGTCAATGCAGTATTTATCCCATTTTCCAGCTCTTTGCAGCTTCATATTTTCCATCCTCTGTCCTTTACATAGATTTCTCTAGAACATGGCTGTCACCCCCTTCCCAGAACACCATGAAAAAAATAATACGCCTGAATCTCCCATTCAGTTAGCATCTCTACAACAGGCTGTCTGTGTGGGATTCATTTCACCTAACTTTAGATGGTGACATCTATTTCTGAGCCAAGTCCTCTCTATAATCAAATAGAGAGGAAATAGGCAGTGCTACAGTGGAAGTGATCCAACTCTAATGTAAATGTCTAAAATGCATCAGATGATTCATGTCCTAAAAGTGTTTATTCCTCCTCATTGAGTCAAAGAGAGTCTACAGTGAGTGGAGCAGATGCAGATTATCTACGTCAGAGGCAGAGACATCATAAATTAGGTGAGAAGAATCCTGCCTTTCCCCCACAGATCTCCCTGGGCTACAACCACATAATTTTCCTGGTGAACTAAAAATCCAAGAACTACATTCTTTAAAGACCTCAAACCTGGAGTGTGCTTACAGAGGTCTATAGGGTAACATCTTTGGTGTTTCCCACACAGGGAAAATGCAGCTCCCTTTGCACTGTATGCCATACAGCAAGTGGCCCAAGTGCAGCCAGGATCTGGTCCAGCTGGATGCAGGCTTCCAAGAACAGAGTGGGCATAACTCTGCAAAAGCAATATTTCACATGCCCTGGCCCTCATTCCTACATTACTCTGGCTCTAGAATACTGTAATGTCACACAGTTCCTATCAGAATGTTTTGACAGGACTGATCTTCTCTTGGAAAGATTTATTTGCACTTGAAATATCTTCCCATTTCCTTGCATCATTTCTACAGCATCATGTCTTCCACAGAAAGGACAAGTTTATAACAGATGTATGTACTTCAGCTTCTCTTTTCTATCTTACTTACCATCCTTTCCATCCCAAATAACCCTTCACAGCCATCAAGAGTCATGCCTGGCAGGGAATCATTCACTTAGAGCCTTTAGACAGTTCCCTCCACAAGTTAACAATAAAAGCTACATTTCTAAAAAAGCAATGTTCTCCTAGCAGTCCACTGAGGCAGCTAATATAATCTTGAGACACTTGGCAGCAAAGTTACCTCTGAGATCTGTTTTACAGCCAATAATATATAGGGAAAGTGCTGCACTCAGGACATACAAAAAATCTTCTAAAAAATCTGATTCATTTTCCTTTATGCAGTATCCACCGGGGCACAAATATCCAGGGAGCAGCTTGTTCTAAAGCTTCAAAATGTTACTGCAAATTAATGTGCACTGGTTAGTACCCTTAAGCAACAGAACTACTCTGAGAACATAGCTTATAAAAATACTTTTTTCCTCTCTCAACGAAATATTCAGAAAGCACAGACTATAAAAAGTCTTTTAAAAAAAATATTCCTTTTATCTTCAATTAGTCTTCAGAGCAATCTTGTGACCCTAGTTTGGATCAAATACCATCTGAGATAAGAGTAAGGAAGAAATAAGTTACATAAAGTCCAGTATATAGAGAGTATCACTGCTTACCTTAGGAGAAATGACAGTGTATTGGAGATGGTAACAACACAAGCTTTTATTTGGACCTTTCTAGGATCCAGACTAACCCTATTGACTACAGCTTCACCTGGAAGACCCATGTCCTCTCCTTAGAGAAACTACCTGGACATGGCATTTGACTTGGAACTCCTGGGCAGGGACTGGTGAGTAATGCCAGCCCAGAAATGGCAAAGGAGTGCAGTTATTCTCCCCAAAGAAAGCTTGAACCTAGAAAGAAGACATCAAAGGTTTTTTTAAAGAATATTCAGTGATAAAAAGGACAGAACATCATTAGTCTAATTATCTAATTGTTAATTGTTAATCTAGCATTTAACATGAACATCCTGTACATTTTTGCACCTGAATAATGAGAGAGACTTAGTCGTATCCATTATTGTTCCAGTACCTCAAGGGGGCCTACAAGAAAGACGGGGAGAGGCTGTTCAGTAGGGCTTGTTGTGATAGGACAAGGGGTAATGGTTTTAAAACAGAGGGAGGTAGATTTAGATTGGATATTAGGAAAAAATTTTTTACAATGTGAGTTGTAGAACACTGGCACAGGTTGCCCAGAGAGGTGGTGGATGCCCCATCCCTGGAAACATTCAAGGCCAGGTTGGACGGGGCTCTGAGCAACCTGATCTGGTTGGAGATGTCCCTGCTCCTTGCAGGGGGGTTGGACTAGATGACCTTTGAAGGTCCCTTCCAACCCAAACCATTCTATGATTATATACTTGCAGGAGCTATCAGTGCCATGAGATTAAAAATGCTAGAATTCAGTGTAAACCCTGCCAAATGCCTGATAACTAAAACCGTAAGAGTCTGTGACAGGGAGATGGAGGCTTACCTTATGTTATGAGGTAATGGTCAGGCACTGGAACAGGCTGCCCAAGGAAGTGGTGGAGTCACCCTCCCTGGAGGTGTTAAAAAAACATGTACGTGTGTCACTTCAGGCCATGGTTTAGTGGATATGGTGATGTTAGGTTAATGGTTGGACCTGATGATCATGGAGGTCTTTTCCAACCTTAAAGATTCTATGATTCTATAAGAAAAATCTGCTGATTGCAATAATAACGTGTTACAGTGTGAAGGTAAGATTCATCTGTGCCTGGTGGTACAATGTGGATGTCCCCAGCTGAGTGCTCACCTCTGGCCCCTTCTATGGTCAGTGGAGAAAAAAATGCATATTTCTGGGGTATAATTAATCTCTTCTTAAATTAGATACTTAAATTAGGACTCAGCTGTGGAAATCCCACCTCTAGAATACTGTCTTCTGAGCAGACTCCTATCCCTGGATTCCTACTGCTCATTTTTATGAAGGAATTTTCTAGTTATTATTGAATGCAAATGATGTGTCTCAAGAGCCCTATTGTTTATCTACTCTATTTATCTACTCCTTCAGTCTCATTGAGCTGTATTCTTGTGGAACTGCTTAGAACCTGCACCAATGTTAATGGAGTACTCTTATGCTTGTCTGAAATTGATTCCTCTGTGACATGTAGACAAGTTGTTTGTAGGGCTTCCTCTTCCCCCATAATTATTTTTATCTTAGGAAGTTAACTGACTTGTAGTTATAGACTTGAATTTTGGCATTGTGTATATCTTATATATCATATGTAGTATATTATATATATGATAAATAATTTCTTTCATTAGATGGCCATTTCAAGAGTATGAGGTTTAGCCCTTTCAGTAGATCACACATGCTGTAAGCCACAGGGGCCAGTCTGTGTGTTACAAATGGCTTCGTGCCAACAGCGAGGCATGGCAATTGGTGGTGATGCTCAGCTTTCAGACAGTGCCACAGCACGACTCTCTGCATCGGGGAAGCTGCCGTAGCAGCATTGCTGTCCGCTCCCATCAGTCAGCACGTACACCAAGCTCAGAAACGTGCAAGACGTCAACCAGATTGCAAGTGGCAATGGGACACAGGGGGAAACCCTGGGCTGGCTGCAGCTGTAGTCTGTGGGGAGTGGCCATCCTGCTTTTGCTGCTGCTGTATGTCTCACAACCCTGAATATGCTCTGATCAAGAGATGCTAATCGGAGTGAAAGGCAGGTTTCTGCATTTGGAGTCAACCTTGTAAATCTTGCCCAGAGTGCTGAGCATTTCTCTTGAAAACCATCACTTCTGTGTGGATGCAGTGTAGAGAAAGGAAGACGGTAACAGTTAAGCCACATAAATTCATGCCAAAAATCGTGTTCAAAATTTTTGCGGTGTGAACATGTCCTAAGCCAATGCAGAGTTATAGAGGACACAGGCCCAGAACTTGCAGATCCAGCCTTGGTTCCTAAATTCAGTATCCTCCCCTTTCATTTATGTAAATACAAAAAAAAAAAAGACAAAAATAATAATTTTACAACTTCTTTTTTGTTTCAAGGGAGGTAATTGAAATCTAAATGGAAGTAAAGCCATGTAAAAAAAAAGGTTTAGGAAACCTTATTTTGAGTTATTGGAGGTTTCACTAATGCTGCAAAAATAAATCTTTTTTTTCCTGATCATCCAGATGCCGCTTTTCACAGATTGTAATACATTTTACAGAAGTGGCTAAATGTTTTCTCCATTTTGCTTACCAGGAAATGCATTCATCTCATATTTAGCACTTAATTCCTGAGTGCTCAGAATTAGCTACGTCAGATGAAATCCTGGAAAAGTTCCCTTTAACTACAGTAGGTCCAAGATTTCACCACAGGCTGGATTTTCAGAACTGCTGCTGGCTCCTAGCTCTGAGAGAGATCAGTTGAAACCTCAAGTGCTCAGAGCAGAAGAAAATCTGGGTCTAGGTATAGGAATCTCAGGTTGAGCAAAAGCAGAGGCATCTCAGTTCAGACTCTGCTTTTGAAAATTTTCCTGCAAATACAGGAATGTATCGCTTTCAATGTCTGTGTCCATGATCTACCCACTGGGCTACAGAGCCTAACCCCTGGGATTTTTATCATAACTATAGTGAGCATAAAAGCCAAAAGTGGCTTTTTTATCAATCTGGCTCTTGTAATTTGAGTGCCTTGGATCGCTCAATGCAACTTCACCTCCTGCAGACTAGACATAGAGGAAGGGAGAGGATTCTGCCAGAGATCAATAGTGTCGTTTAGACAAGGCATTACGGGGAGCGTCTGTCTGCTTTGGTATCTGCCTCTGGTTTACCGCTGGGAATAATGGGCTTTGACATCTTGCCAGCCCTGCCATCCTAGAGAAGAGGTCGTTGCTAGTTCAACTCTGAGTGCCTCTTGCTAATCCGCCATTAACCACAGCACTCTTAGGCAATTATTCCTGTCTGGTATTTTCATCGTGAAAAGGATATTCAAGTAACCTTACAATGCACAAACCAGTTTTCTTACCTGCACAGCTTTTTTGTGATCTCCCAGGAAATAACTCTTACATTTTTCCCTTAGGCATGGGTCAAACAAATAGGGAGCTTTCTACCTGGAAATGGACTCGTACCAAAACCCCAAGGAGAGCAAAGATCTGAAGCTCAGAAAATTGAGCAGGAGCGAAATGTGTGTAAAAAAGTAACACCTTTCAAGGAGAGATGATGGATGTAAAGTGTAAAAAGCAGCTAAAATTGCTTTATAAAGAGAAAATATATTTATTCTGAGTTTGTTGAATATTTTTATTTTACTTACTCCACTTTTTATTTTGTTTGTACCTTTCTTGACTGTTAGGTATTAAGCAGCAGTCTTCTGAGACAGATACTTCCTGGCAAACAGAAATGAGAATCCGTTAAATAAATACTAGATTTTTTAAAATGCTGTATTTTCTGCATTGCCTTTTGAAAATGGTTTTCAGTGAGCTTAATATCAAAATATTATTGATAAAATTAATAACAGATGAAGGAAAAAATAAGTGGTGGGGTAAAGAAATGAGACAGAATTTTTCAAGTGAGGTTTGCAGATAGCGAGTTAGGTAGGAAGAAGGAAAACCAGGAAGACTTCATTATCTCACAGCGTGTGCAGAAGGAAAATGCTCTTGCAGCAGTATTTTAAAGGTAATGGGAAGGAAGAGAGCAAAGGCAAGTCCCATGAGTGCAGGAAAAGTACATGAAGAATAACATGGTCAGGTTTGGACAGCTAGGTCCAGATGCCCAACTAGAGTGGAAGATACTATGTTGTGATACACTACTGTGATACCCTTATTTTCTTTTCCCTCTGCAGTACCCTTCACTTCCATGTCTCATAACTTCCTCCGTTCTCTCACTGTAATAATCCCCACGTCTTCCTCTTTGTCCTGCTGTGGCACTTCATCTCTTCCTGACCGCCCCAGAAACCCTGGGCACAGGAAATGCCCACCCCGGGAAGCAGCAAGACCCACATACGTACCTGCAGCTGCAGCTCCCCATCAGCCCATTCCTTCCATGCTCAGAACATCCTCTATGAGATGATGTGCTGTTCTGCTCAGTCACATTTTTCTTCATTAGTCCACTTTTCTTTAAAGCCCTCAGGAAAATTACCAGCAAAAATAAAAACGAATCCTGCTGCTTTTACAGTTTTCCTAAAAAACTTTTTCTTCTCTCTGTTCCCTGCTACGCGAGGCCTTTACTACATAACTAGATGTTTTTCTCAAGATGGCTTTATGCTTCCTTGGTACATGTGTAACTTTGTCAAAATTAGTGTGTGCTTCCTCCCAAAATCTCCTTGTTCTATTCTGGTTTGCTACCTATCCTCCTTCACGGCATTGCAATTGAAGTGAGTTATTTGGGGCAGGGAAGCTGTGTTTTCATTTCTGTTACAGAAAGCTTACAAAGCTCTCTGTGCCTGCACAATAATAATTATCCCAACATTTATTGTTGGGGCAATGTTAGGGAACTCCAGGGAGGCTGGTCACTTTACCTCCCGTAAGCCCTGCTTCCAAATGTTTTCATTCCACAAAGCCTTTCCTCAAAGGAGACTTTTTGTGGCTGGATGCCAGAGAATTGTGCAATGTCTTTAAAATGTGAGGCACAGGATGGATTAGAACCTTGTCTGTGAGCTGAAAATTTGGGCTATTTTAATGTACTGGGATAAAGGTGGTTCAAAGAGATCATGAAGCTGCCACAAACATTCTGTTACCATTTGCCTGTTATAAGCTAAAGCTGAAATAGCTACGGCAGTGCCATTGCTACCCCATCACTGTGTAGGCAAAAGATCACTGCAGGAGACACAAAAGTGGGGCACACGATGCTGTAATACTCTGAGCCCACTGCAGCCCATTTAAACTGAGGAAGTTGTGCAATTAGTTTAATTCAAAATGATAATTGACCCAGCTCATGTCTATTCCTCGGATAAAAAGAGAAGGAAAGATGGTTTGATGCTCGCTCTGTCTCAGCCACTTCAGTCTTTCTGGTTATCTTCTTTATATATTTAATTAAGTACATTTGAAGGAGAAATCTAGAGGGTAATGAGCTTTTACAACTCCCACTGAAATTAAAAGCAACTGCACATGATCAGTTCCTGAGGTTTTGAAAGAAATATATTCATCCCATAAAAAATACATTAGATGACCATTAAAGTTCTGAAACATGACAATAAAAGCAAATACATTTATACTTAGGGCTACCCCTCATTCGCTAGACACAGGCTGGCGTCTCCTTCCCTACTCAATCAATGCTTTGCTTTCATTTCCTACTTTCTTAATTTTGCCTTCATGTTTGTGTTCAGAGTTATTCCGGATGAAAAGTACTATAAATAAGCAAGCCGCTGTTAGTGCTGACCACAGCCTATTGCCTGCTCCTGAAAGCTTCTGTTTTCCTGGGTGTCAGACTGATTTGAAAGGAACTGCTTAAATGAGTGATGAGCACTTGTCTTCAACCTAGCAAGTTTCTCTAGAATAAATACAGGATTTGAGCCAGAGATTTCATCCTGTCTATTTAGGAACTCACAAATGCAAAACTATTTCATGTCAAAGGCACAGAGTTATGATGTTTCCAGATGACAGGACAAAGCCTGGTGGTACATGACGGATCGCTCTGGGAGACAAGACTTTTGTTTATACTGAATGATAGATTATAAAAAATGCTGGCAGTTCACACCTGAATATGCATTCCATTTCATGGGACTCGAATTCCAGTAAAATGTGTCATATTAAGGGAATTAAAAGCTGATGATTAGATTGATAGGGGCACAGAAATTAGGTAAAAATATTATTTCAGTGAGTACAAAGAGTCTTCATCTCACAGAACAAGAAAAAGAACATAAAATCTGTGTTGGCAATATGAGTGTTTCCCTATAAATAGCGGTAAATAATGCTGCAACATCAGAGTTACACAAACTAATGTCTCTCTGCAGACCTTAAGTAGACTGATAGGATAAACTTGCTTGAAGAAGCATATGTTTTAACACAGTCATAAACATTGAGCGTGGAATCTGAGACATGCTCATAGGTCAGAGAATGAGATCTTGGAAAGCATGGGCACTATAAATATTGTAGAGGTCTCGACATATATGTGTTTCCTTATGTCAGCAGACGGGAAATTCTATTATTATAGCTAAGAGACTGAATATAATCACTGTTTAAGATCAAGGAAATTTCAAACTCTTGCATCCGCACATCAAAGAGACATTGGCAGATGGGATAGAGCTCGAATGAAAGATTCGGGATGCAGAAAATGTATTTAGCTTGTTTCTCCCAGTGTAAGTTATATGTTCCAGTTTCACTTCTTGTGAACAGATTAAGAAGTGTCAGCAAGGAACTGGTGACTGAAGGAAATCATCGCTCTGTAGGATTCACTGATTTCCCATCACAAGCATTTAAGTACTGTGCTTCCAGTTGAAAACAGTGATGCAGGAGTGTAGCCAAGAGGGCAGATCATTCACAAGTGGTTTCAGACTGCATGACTTTTTTGTCACTATTTTAGTCAGCTACCACAGTTCTGGCACTGAGCTCCATGTGAGTTGTTGCCTCCTGGAATAAAGAAAGAGAAGGCATCAAGGCCAGGTTGGAGACGCCTCTGCGCAACCTGATCTTGTTGGAGATGCCCCTGCTTCTTGCAGGGGGCTTGGACTAGAAGACCTTTGAAGATCCCTTCCAAACCAAACTCTCCTATGATTCTATGACTCTATAAAACTACCACAGCTGAGCAGCTCTCAGTAAAAAGCTTCATTGCACCCAGTGGAGAAAAAGGAGGACAAGAAGGTACATTCACAACAGCATCCTTCCATCCTTCCCTCCCTACATTGAAAAGCTTCCAACAGAGACAAAGGAGTGGGAGAGCTGGTGAAGAGGGCTTCCCGCGGGAAGGGAACCTCAATCCATCCCACTCTTGCCAGTTTGATGCCAGTGCCAGCAATAGATGACCAGAGCCTGGAGAAGGATCACAGGTGAGCAGGGGAACAGCTGTAGAGAAGCAAAAAAGGAATTCCAGCTACTCCAGCCAGTAAGTCAGCTTCAACAGGGGCCCAACTTAAATGCCTCTATACAAATACACATAGCTTAGGGAATTAACAAGAGTTAGAGACATGCACATGCCTGCAGGGCTGTGATCTTATTGGCATCACAGAGACATGATGGGATGGCTCCTATGACTGGGGTGTTAGAATGGAAGGATAGAGGCTCTCTAGGAAGGACGGGCAAGGGAGACAAGGAGTGTGTGTCACCCTCTCTGTCAACGACCAGCTGGAGTCCATGGAGCTCTGCCTGGGGATGGATGAGGAGCTGACCAGGAGCTTATGAGTCAGGATTAGAGGGAGGGCAGGGACAGGTGACATTACAGTGGGGGTCTGCTACAGGCCACCCAGCCAGGAAGACCAAGCAGATGAGGCCCTCTAGACAGATAGAAGCAGCTTCATGGTCACAAGCCCTGGTCCTCATGGAGGACTTCAACCACCCGGATTTCTGTTGGAGGGACAACACAGTAGGGCACAAGCAATCTAGGAGGTTCCTGGAATGCATTGATGATAACTTCCTTCTCCAAGTGATGGAGGAGCCAATGAGGAGAGGTGCTATGCTGGACCTTGTTCTCAGCAACAAGGAGGGGCTGGTGGAGAATATGAAGCTCAAGGGCAGCCTTGGCTGCAGTGGCCATGAAAGGGTGGAGTTCAAGATCGTTAGGGCAGTAAGGAGGGTGTACGGCAAGCTCTCTACCCTGGACTTCAGGAGAGCAGACTTTGGCCTCTTCAGGGATCTGCTGGGTAAAGTACCAGGGGCTATAGCCCTGGAGGGGCCCAAGAAAGCTCGTTAATGTACAAGGATAACATACTCCAAGCTCAGGAGTGATGCTTCCCAACAAAGAGGAAGTCAGGCAAAAACACCGGGCAGCCTGCATGGATGAACAAGGAGTTCCTGGGCAAACTCAAACACAAGAAGGAAGCCTACAGAGGGTGGAAGAAAGGACAGGTAGCATGGGAGGAACGCAGAGAAATTGTCCAAGCAGCCAGGGATCAGGTTAGGAAGCCTAAAGCCCTGACAGAATTAAATATGGCGAGGGACATCAAGGCCCACAAGAAAAGCTTCTGTAGGTATATTAGTGATAAAAGGAGGACTAGGGAAAATGTGGGCCCTCTCCAGAAGGAAACAGGAGACCTGGTTACCCAAGACATGGAGAAGGCTGAAGTACTCAACAACATTTTTGCCTCAGTCTTCACCAGTAAGGGCTCTAGTCACACCACCCAATTTGTAGAAGGCAAAGGCAGGGACTGGGAGAATGAAGAATCACTAAGTGTAGAAGACCAGATTTGAGACCATCTTTAAGAACCTGAAGGTGCACAAGTCCATGGGACCGGATGAGATGCATTCACAGGTCCTGAGGGAACTGGAATTTGCTAAGCCCCTATCCATCATGTTTGATAAGTTGTGGCAGTCTGGTGAAGTTTCCACTGACTGTAAAAGGGGAAACGTAACCCCCATTTTTAAAATGGAAAAAAGGAAGACCCAGGGAACTACAGGCCAGTCAGTCTCACCTCTGTGTCTGGCAAGGTCATGGAGCAGATTCTCCTGGAAACCATGCTAAGGCACATGGAAAATAAGGAGGTGATTGGTGACAGCCAACATGGCTTCACTAAAGGCAAATAATGCCTGACAAATTTGGTGGCCTTCTACAACAGGGTTACAATGTTGGTGGATAAGGGAAGAACAACTGATGTCATCTACTTGGACTTGTGCAGAGCATTTGACGTTGTCCTACATGACATCCTTGTCTCAGAACTGGAGAGACATGGGTTTGACGGACAGATCACTCAGTGGATAAGGAATTGGCTGGATGGCCACACTCAAAGAGTGGTGGTCAACAGCTCAGTGTCCAAGTGGAGACCCGTGACGAGTGGCGTTCCTCAGGGTTTGGTATTGGGCCCATCACTGTTTAACATCTTTGTTGGTAACATGGACAGTGGGATAGAGTGCATCCCTCAGCAAGTTTGCTGATGACACCAAGCTGTGTGGTACCATTAAGACGCTGGAGGGAAGGGATGCCATCCAGAGGGACCTCTTGAGAGGCTGGAGAGATGGGCCTGTGAGAACATCATGAAGTTCAACCAGGCCAAGTGCAAGGTCCTGCACATGGGTTGGGGCAATCCCAAGTACAAATACAGGCTGGGCAGAGAATGGATTGAGAGCAGCCCTGAGGAAAAGGATTTGAGGGTGTTGGTAATGAGAAGCTCAACGTGAGCCGACAATGTGTGCTTGCAGCCCAGAAAGCCGACCACATCTTGGGCTGCATCAAAAAAAGCATGACCACAGGTTGAGGGAGATGATTCTCCCCCAGTACTCCACTATCCTTAGACCCCACCTGGACTACTTCATCCAGCTCTGGAGCCCTCAGTACAGGAAAGTCATGGGCCTGTTGGAGCTGGTTCAGAGGAGGGCCACAAAGATGGTCAGAGGGCTGGAGCACCTCTCCTGTGAGGACAGGCTGAGAGAATTGGGGCTGTTCACCCTGGAAGAAAGAAGCTCAGGGGAGATTTTATAGCAGCCTTCCTTTAGATAAAGAGGGCCTGCAAGGAAGCTGGAGAGGGACTTCTGACAAGGGCCTGTAGTGATAGGACAAAGGGTAACGCCTTTAAACTGGAAAAGGGTAGATTTAGATAAGATATAAGAAAGAAATTCTTCATTATGAGGTGATAGATGCCCCATCCCTGGAAACATTCAAGATCAGGTTGGATGGGACTTTGAGAAACCTGGTCTAGTGGAAGGTGTCCCTGCCCATGGCAGGGTTGCAGCTAGGTGATCTTTAAGGTCTCTTCCAACCCAAACCATTCTATGATTCTAAGAGACAGAATTGTGGAGTCTTTTGGGGGAGATTGTGGAGTCATACATCACAGACAAAGGTGTTAGGGAGAGAAGGAGGAAGAACAGAGAAGTAAAATCACGACCGATGCCGAACAGCAGGAATAGGAGGAAAGAAAATAAGAAGAAACAGGCTTAATCAAACAATATCAGGAAGGATATCTCATACTGTAGAAGAGTTGCACTATTGCGGTTTTATTAGCATAGGAAGAAAATTTGCTTAAGCAGTTAGAAGTGTGTGACTTTGATGGAGTCCATCATATTTTCCTGTCTCCTGCCCCTGTCAGTTCTAATAAGGGTCAGTAAGCAATGAGGGGCTGAGGATCATAGCAAGAGAGCGGATGTTCTTGGCTACCCTCACACTTCCTCTCCTCTCTTGGTCTCAGTTTATTCTTGTATTTCCTCTGCAAGTCTGAGACCTCGACTTGATGTCTTGTACAGCGTTTCACGAGCAACCCATCTGGAAGAAGCCTGTTGTGCAGGCAAAGAAGAGATGCTGCTGCTTTGCAATTTAGATACATGTGAAAAAAAAGAGCAACTCAGACACTGTGGCTGTGAAATATTGGCTGGTTTGATTATTTTTACACATGCTTTCCCCTCCATTTCCTTGAAGAGCTATGGCATATTTATGCTCTTTTTCTACTCTTACAATTTTACAGTTACTTTTTAGGGGGGGTTAGCTCTGTCTTTCATGGAGTTTGATCTTTTTGACTGATTTTTTTTCCCTCTGTCTCCTTCCACGGTAATGAGGTTCTATTTGCAATACATACCAACATGTTTACTGTATTTATATGCATAGCAATACAAGTAAGACATGACTGAGAACACATTTTCTGCTTTTGTTCACTGTGTCTTTTCTGTTTGTTTGTTCTGGCCCTCAATTTTGGTGCTACAGAATCATTTCCTTTAAGTGAGAGATGTGGTAAATTCTGCCTTCTTTCACCACAATCACGTGCAGGACACAGATATCCTTAGCTCATATTCCTTTACCTTTTGGCTTCCCAGCTTTCCTCCCGTCCTAAACCAAGCCCTTGTGCATGGACACAATCATTTATCCCTCCAGGTGACTCCCAGTCCAGGATTGTTAAGGGAAGCAAGCAATTACCCAGCAACAAATACAGTATCTCTTTGGTTGTCACCACTTCTGCCTATTTCATATTCAAAGCACTTGAGGAAAGACAAGGAGGTTTTCTTCTGAAAGAAAGTGCTACAGCTTTCCCACCTCCTGCAGTCAACAGCCACAAAGGAAGTTAGGAAGCAAAGGCAGAGGTGATGGTTGGGAGAGGGAAGCCAGTGCTGGGGGAGAGAACTGAATTAATTCTCACTACCTACATGGAGAGGTTACTTACACCCCTCATCCAAGTACTTTGGGTTCAGTTTCTCAAATTATATTCTTGGAAATAGCATTAGTGTCTCAGATTGTTGAGGGCTGTGCCATTACTTTGATCTGAATGCCTGCACACTGAGATTGGCATTTTTGGCTTTGAAATTAAACCACAATCTCATATTTGGCACAGAGCTTGGAGAAACTTTTCCAGATGATGGCTACACAATGCAGCTGTCTGTCAGTGAGAAGATACAATCCCAAGGGAATTTCAAATTCTGACAAGCTGAGGATTCAACTGATGTTCTTCTAGCTTTTAGTGTGTTTCAAAAGTTGACTACTGTTAAAAAAGGACCTGCCTCCTTGGCATACCGCTTTTGTGGTCAGAACATAGTAGTCAAGGTAAGACAGACACTATCAAGATGATAAAATACAAAAACATTCACAGGAACGTTTAGCTTGGGTAGGAATCCATTAATGAATAACAGAAATAACTCTTGAGGGATCACTTATCAACTCAAAGAGAAATCAAAATATTTGTCATTTAGAATACTTCTTTCACACTTGTCATTAGTGTTCATCTTCCCCTGAAGACTTCCCCTCACTTCAGAAATTCAGTTCTCCATTGGATGTAACTAAGGCAAAAGGTGGTGCCCCTTCAGAGCCTGTGCATGCTCTGTCTGTTTTTCAAAAGCATGTTTGAGAAAATGTTTGATTGGACAAAATAACTCCAGTGTATTCTGGGAGAAACATCTTTTTTTTTTTTTTACTAAAGAAGCAAAACTATGCGATGTTCCACATTCAGTCAGGTGCAAGATCTGTGGATAATGCTGAGACAGGATCATTGAAAATATTAATACAATATGTCAGACACTTTGATCAACGGCTGTTACCAAGCCTATTATGATTTCAGAACCGGGAGTAATTTCTTTCAGCTCTAGTTATCCAACATTCAAATACCAAAACTAGGGAGTAAACTGAGTATAGGCGGGAGTGTTCTTACCTGAAAATAAGTGCTCACAAGGAGCATTTCCAAAACGGGTGATGGTTCTTTGCTTCACTTTTATATGGTCTTGCTTAATTAGATAGTAAGTCTTCCATCAGTATGTGATTTCTACCTGCATACTTCTCTTCCTCCTTTGATACACGTTTTACCATAAGAGTTCCTGTGTTTGGCACCAAATATTAGTTGACAAATATTACCCCACTGCTGAGTTATTCAATATTCTTCAGTATTGATTTCTTCTTTATTCCTACTTCATATATGCAAAGCCAATTATTTTTGTACCAGACCTACATCATCATCAAGATTAGGAGGCAATCCTTAGTTTTCTGTGTTGGCTGGCAGTTGCTTTCCATGGACCTTAGCAGTCTACTAGAGAGAAGAGCATGCTCTTTACCAGTCAGTGTAGGTCGTAACAAGAACTTTGATTCAGTTGCACTGAAGAGTGAGGTGTATTATTCTGTAGATTCAAAAACAGACATTCGGTCTCTTAAAATTCCGACTTTCATTTTTACTTTAGATAACAGATGCAGCACATTCACACTGTGTTTTTTCCAAATAGATTCAGTATCTGATCTTCATTAATACTAAAGCTCCTTGCAAGCTTCTGTCTGAAATAAAGAAGCATCATTGAGGAGGAAAACGTACAATATATCAAAAAAAATGCTGGGTGCTCCAGCATGCCAGCAACCAGTCCATTTATCATTTTGAATCTAGCTTGTTGACCCTTCTGTCAGCCATCGTTCCTTTCAAGCTGTTCAAAATGCGAAAGCAACAAAGGCGAGTCTCCTGAGACTGAATGTCTGCCATGAAAGACAAAGTGTAGTAAAGGAAACAGTGCAGGCATATGTGCATATATGATGTGATGGCTTCTGTCTTTGGTGAGATGGGCAGAGCTGAAGTGAAACAGAAGAAGAATTTAAAAGGCATCAGAAGAAGTGCACCTGGAATACAAACACTTCCCTGAAATATACAAGCTGTGCAATAAGGAATCCATAGCCCAAAGGACCAGTCAGATTTATAAGCATATAATTTTTAAAACACACATCTCTCACATATTCTCTCAAATAAGGAAATTATGACTGTAATCAGAGATTACAGGACCCTGATTTCTTGTATGTGTCTATTATCTGGATGGTCTACTACACTGAGCAGTTTAAGAGCTTACAAGGGCATGCTTACCTATAAATTAATTCATTGACTAATGAACTCACCCTTCATTTGATTAATGTTTTTGTTGGAAGTAGTAAAAATGGAACAAAAAAAAAGTAAAATGATGAGAAGCAAGCTACTGTGTCTTTGAGACAGAGATGTCTTTGAGATAGAGCTCAGACAAACAGGCTCTGAGCTTGAGAAACCCACGTAACAGGATAGTCAGAGAGCATCTTTCAAAACCTATTGCCAAATGTAGGCAATAGTAGTGTGAGATGACTTTTTCCAGAAGATGAAACATACTTTTCAAGTGGTTCATTTGGGCAGGAAAGCTGTAATGTGCCTTATGCAATGGTAGCAATTTCTAAAGCAATGCATATTTAAATGTGTGCCCTCAGTGAATACTGAGCAAAGGGGGCTGGAAGCCACACAAGCTTCTAAAATAATGGCATTTTCAATCACAATGTCACTCTGCTCTTTCAGAGCTATGTTTTTCTTTCATGACTGAGAGTATCTAACTGCAAAGACTTGAGCTACGTCCAGGATTTTTTCCTAGTAATCTCCAGCTTACTAAGGAATTTCAGTACTACCACAAGCATTTTTAAGGATATTTCCACAGAAATATTTGTTTTCTGTTTCAGTGTGCAATTTCTGCCAGTGTCAGCTTTTTTTTATATCATTATAAACTGAGATGGATTTAAATTTTGTCTTAAATTAAGACAAAAGTTTTCTGGACATTTTTGGAGCTGTTATCCACTGACTGAGATTATTTCTCACATGGTCCTTCTGTAACTGCTATCCTCCCTGATGTCACAGTTTAACAACATGTTTATAGCAAACAACTTTATTTCTGCCCCTTTAAAGTGGCGACTTTGTCAGTGATCTTCTCCATATGAAGTTTTGTCTTCAAGCCAGAAAGAAAAAAGAAAGACATTGAAGCTACAGTAAGAGGACACTAGGGTTTAAATTTACAGCCCATGCAGTCACTCAAAATCGGTCGTCATTGCTGAGCAAAAAGCGGTGATTAAGTTCCTCTGGGAACTGGCTACCAAACTACTATGCAAAGTCACTGGCACCATGGCACCGTTTAAGTGTCTTCAGCACGCTACTTAATGTTATCAAACATTGAAGAAAATATTGAATGAGAGAGAAATAACCAATATCCTGGTTAATGTCAGGAGCCAGCCCACTTTCTACCTCCAGCATTTCAGCGGAGCTTCTGCCTGGAGACAGGTTTCACTCCACACTCAGCACAGAGCACTACACTTATTATTTGAAGCTCCCTGTACGCCAAAGTCCAAAGGAAGATTGCAACAGTAAAAACTCTGTACTAAATGTTACAAAAAGACTTCTCAGGAAAACTTTCAGCCCCTTGAACCTGCCTCCTGAAAGGGACGTGTAAGCAAACAGCCTCGGCGGGATGGAAAGCTTTACTCCGGGCAGCAGAGACGTTAAGTGCCCCATGGGATGGCCAGATGCCGACAACTCCCAGCAGCTGCCTCGGAGCCACGGGAATGAACATGAGGGTCTGGGCAGCGCAGGAAGAAGCCGTGAATGGTGGCCAAAGACCACCGTCACTGAGTCATGGGTGGAGGAGTGGACATCAGCAGCTGGGGAAGCCAAGGCCTGAGGCCCCTCAGGGTTCCCGGGGAAAGGGCGTGAGGGATGCACAGGCATCAACAGCATCGCTCTCCAATTTTTTTTTGCTGTGCACTCAAATACACTGTGCACTCAAAACCTTAATACATAGCAAAAAACACAATTAGGATAATCTCTTTAGCCTAGCTCTCGCCATGGGGATTTTTCATTGGTTTGGGTTTTTTTTTCCAGCAAGATGATTTCACAACAAGAAAATTGAAACTCCAGAGTGAGAAATGCAAGAAATGTAACTGAAGCCAGATGAAGTATTTGATTTCTGTTTATTTAGACAGATATCTATAACCTCTCCTCTTTTTACTGAATAGATTAGGAGGTGCACAGAAAGTGTACAAAATTCAATGAGTCAGAAGATAATTGGAATATTCAAGTACTTAGTACATCTTCAGTTACCAGCATAAGCATCTCATATCCCACATTGTTCTACAAAATGTAATATCCTATATAAAAAAAAAAAAACCAGCAAGTTTTAAACTTTGACCTCTAGGTTGTTCAGATAATCCAGAAAATTACTCTGAAGTGTGGTAGAGTGCCCACTACACTGATGTACTAATTGCCTCTATGTTCACTGATGCCTATTATTTAAAGCATTTTCTGAGAAAGCAAGCTGCTTTCATTTACTAGTGCATGGCCAGCGTAAAGAACAGCAGTCTTTAACCAAAAATTTCTGTCTGTACACATTGTACAGCTGTTGTAAAAGAAAGTAAGTTTGGTAAATGGCAAATTGGAAGGGGCATGCCACTAGGAAAAACTGGAGAGAGAAAAAAGTCTGATCATCTCTTGCTTAGTATTAATTTTGAGCAAGACAAAATATTCTACTGCAATGGGTGGTAATTATTGTTAATAACACCACCACTGTTTTTTAAAACAAAAAAAAAAATCCAAACAAACAAACAAACAATCAAAACCTCCAAAACTTCTGGAAAATAAATGTTTCGCAATCAAACAAGGGAGGATAGATATAACCAAGCCAAAATCATATCTTGTTATAATATTTGTGTTGTGATGTCACTTTTCCAACATTACAGCGAAGGAATGAGGTTTCACCCTGGCCCAGTCAAGTTCTTTTTGGGCTTCCTTCCCCCACCTCCACCACTATACCCAAGAGTGACACCCTATGATCCACCCACCAGAGCATCACACCCATTTACCAGATGTGTCATCTCCAGCATGTCCAAATGGACTCAACCCTCCTACGAGTAAGGCTTCTGGAGTCTGGGCTCAGTATGATGCTGCAGTGACTACAGGGAAGCCTCTTCAGAACATATGATGTATTTGTCCCTGACAACATAGTGCAGAGCAAACAGACTGAAATAATAAAACTTCTGCACTTATGATGCTACCCAACTCCAGATTTTCCTCTAATTTGACTAACTGGGTATTTAAAATTACATTTTAGGATTTACATTCCTCTCCATCAGAAGTTTGGGAAAGGCAGACTGTGCCCTTTTCAAGACAGGCTGAACATCAGATATTTTATTCATGTGAGAATTTCTTTATTCCCACATGTATATCATCTGTGGTAAGAACCTGAGTTACTGCATGTGATTAAGTTAATTTTTGTGTTTCAACATTGTAGATTACACAAAATATCGTACCAATATTCTTCATTAAACATCAAGCAATTGAATTAGTGTTATTGCCAGATTTCTAGATACCAAGCAAGACTTCCAGGAAGAATTAACTCTGCAGTTCCACAATAATCACCAAGCCCGTGACCTCCTAGAAGGTATCTAAAAGGTCACACTTGTCAGTCAATATCTATCTATAAAAGTAGTATTAGTAGAGTATTATTAGAAGTAAAAATCTCCAGGTTTTTCACATTTATATGTGATAATGCTCCAGTAATAAAACAAACAACAAATTTGTTACCCTAATGTAATATTTAAAATAATAGATAATGTAATGTCATTATTATTTTGTAGCCCTCTTGTTTTTCTTGGCCCCCTTTGCTCACAGATGTTAATATAGAAAAGGACATTCCTTCTTCTAACACTTTCTGTTTGTTTGTGGATTTTGGAGATATCTCAGTTTCGTACAGTCTGCTCAAACTTTCTTCTGCAATTTCACATCTTACATAACAGACAATATGATAGGTCCATGAGGAGAATCTACCCAGTAGATTTTGCATGTACAGTAGACTTTTCACCACACAGCCCCAATATTTCAAGCAGTTGGAGCCCTTACAGGTCAGCTACTGACCTCGATTTAACAGAAGCATGTATTGTCACTAAAATGTGTACCCCAAGATGCACCAGATCTACAGCCTAAGCAAACCAATTAGTTCCAGACATATCTATCATTTCTTTGTTCTGATGTCTTCTACACATGATTTACAGAAAGATTTTGTCAGTGGCCAAAAATGCACATGTTACTTCTAACTCCTAAATTATACTGAATTCCTTGATGAGCTTTTATTCACTAAGAACAAGAACTCCTGCACTTTCTGCAGACTATATGAAGAATTAGTTATTTGGTTTCCTGTGATGATTAATTGTTTATCAGAAGTCCTAAACTTTTTATTTTCTCTTTTTCTAGATAATTTCTTTTAAAGTTGGCTGAAGATATAATCCCGGTATGTTGAGGGGGTTTCATTCTGACATAAGAACTAAAGAGTAATCATCCCCATTACTGTGGAAGAAGGTTCACCAAGTGATTGAATAAATGGAAATGGAAAAAGGCAGGAAATGAAGGTGCTATCAAGTCAATACACATGTACCAGCGAATGAGTGGGCATTACTCACATAGGTATGAATAACACATTTTGATGTCTGTGCCATTTCGCATTAGCCCAGGATGTTTCACATGCACTCATGATTATGGAAATAGAAACAGATCGTGAGTCAGAGAAAAAGTTGAGTCAGAATGAATATGTGAAGTGAGTAGAAAGGAATGATCACAGCTATTAACTTTGCCTGTGAAAGGTAGCAAGGCAAGACCAGTCAAAGTACCGAAGCAAAAGGGGCACCCAAAGGGCAACTGGGTAAAATTGTCAAGATGTGTTGACAGCTAAAATGACAGGTATTTCTATTGTCCCTAGCAGTTACATCTGCATGTTACAGAAGCTCAAATGACAATTTATGTAAATCTTTTTAGCACTTTTTGTTGACATTATTTCCCCCTGCACTTGTGTCCATTATCTCAGACATGTTTGTACCTTGACTAAACAAAGTAAAATAAAAACGCTTCCCCATGGACAATGTAGGAAGTCAATGAGTGCTCTCACAGACTGTATATATGAAGGAGACATAGATATTTGACTTCCTGATATCTGATTTATTTCACGGACCTTGAAAGAGCTAGAAATACTGCGCTTACAAATGCACTGAGGGAAATGTGCCAGAGTAACCTTCTATAGGAAAATGGAACCTTATAAGATATTCATAGTTTTCTGTTTTGGCGAATAACATGAGACTAGAGCATACAGAGTATTTTAGTGTTGCAGCTCTGATTTACTGAAGGTTTTGTTAAGGGATAGAGAAATGTTAACAAGATGTCAGTTTTATCAAATCATACTTCATTTAGTGACTTAGGTTTGGGTCAGTAATTCTCTTAACAAAGAATTTTGCTTCCCAACATGAAATTAATATCCTGAAACAGAAATCTAACTGACCAAAATAATTTACAGGTCTTAAAGTCAGGGAAGATGTACTGTGTGCATGTACTTGTGGACGTCAGTAATTCAAGATGGTAGGAAAAAGTCACTCTATAATGACCTTATAAAATTCACCCTAGAATTTTTTTATGATATATATATAAGTTTGGAATACATTATAAAATTCAGAGCAGTTCAGATGAATTGGTTAAAGATGTTGTCTTGTTGGAAAGACAAAATTTGCAAAGAGCAGGCAATCTCTTTATTAGGTCAATTTGCATCATTGAGAAAACAAACAAGCTTTCAGGCACACAAATACTTGTTCAGATCTGAAATAGCAGAAGCATTTGGCAAAGCTAAACACAAATAGACAACAAGACTCTGAGTTTTTTACTGTTGAACAGTGAGACCTGAGAGAAAAAGTTGCAGGCAGCAAAGGAGCAATGGTAGGACATGATAATGGAGAGAGGTGATGATTATCTTCCGTGGGTCATAAAGTAAAAGAGGTAATCGTAATCTGATTAAGAGATTTAGCTCATCATGACTATTACTACTTCACAGCAGAAGACATTGGCTTTTTTCTGATATTCCCGTCATTACCAGGAAGAAAATGCCATCAATTTTGAACAGAGAGCGTAGGTTCAGCCATGTTTTCCTGACCCAGGAAAGATGAAGAACTGAATTGTATCTCTAAGCATAAGAATAGTCATATTGATATCACTGGATGAATTATACGTTTAGCATGAGTTATAGTTTTGCACATTTTGACGACTATGTACAAATCTACAGCATTTTTTATTTAAGCAAGCTTGTGGAAGTTTAAGAGTTAATTTTAAATAAAAGTGTACTAAAAGCTAAAAGGCCATGATTACAATCAAAATTGTAATAAAAAATTATCTTTCGACATCACATGTCCCCCTACTTCAATTGACGCTAATTGAAAAGCTTGTTGACAACACTGACAGAAAAGCCATGGACTGCGTCGACAAGAACTCACTGTCTGATCTTAAAACGTCTCCTTCGATTGATTTATTGAAGATGAGAATGGTAGCATGTGGACAAATCCAAAACCTCTCCAGTAAAGATACAGAAATTTCAGGTTGGGCATCCTTCTGTGATTTCTACCACAGGAAATCCAGCAGCCACTCCAAGCCAGGGAGCCTGGCAGAGGTCTGCTCCACAAGTGTTCTGGGTCTAGCTGCTCTGCACTACTGAACGTATACTGCTCTACACAAGGATCAGTCTCAGCTGACTCCCAGAACAGGCTCTCAAACAGCTCCCCAGCCAAAACAACAACAATAATCAAACTATATTAAAATTTTTCCAAATGCCAGCCCATGCCTCAGTTTATGGTGTTTGCCACAGCATATGAAGTTCCATATGTTGTTTTTTGTAACATCAACTTTGAATTTGTCACTTTTTTCTGCACCAAGTCTCTTTTCTTCTGTGTTTTGGATTTGGTAGCATCAACGACATCTGAGATTTTCTCCATCTGCTTCCCCACTTCTGACAGTGCTGTGCAACATGAGCCTTTGCCCAACACAATCCGGGGCTTTAACCATCTTCTCTGAGATCCTTGTAAATGTACAATGACTATCACCAGTAAGTCTTGCTCTGGACCAGGTACATTCTTTTGAATGGTAATTTATAACATTTATACCTATCGGTAGTTTCCTGTCACATGCTTTGCTTTCATTGCTGACTAAATTTCCCATTTCCCACTTTTTTAACCTTCTGATGTAAACACAATTTGGAACCCCCAACCCAAATGCAAGATTGGCATGTCAGCTGCAAATCATTTTGTTTTCCTGGAATCAATAAAAATACCAAATACACCAGGACTACCTGTCATCAGAAACAATGCTACTTTTTAATCTTCTGATTCCCCTTCTGGCCTGTGTCTCCATTCAGGTTGCTTTCTTTTCTTTTTTTCTCATCCCAAGTAATTTTCAGAGAGTCTAAACAATAAGAATTTTACTTCACCCATTCGTTTTCCTTTTTCTAATAGCACAGCCACCTGTGATATGAGAAAAAAAAGCTAGTACTATATGACTTTTCTAAGAACATCTTCAAGGTAACTCATCCAAAAACTTACTCTAAAAAGGGTGTCTTCAACCTCTTCATAAGCTTGGTCTTTTCTCTCTTAGTCTTAAAAAATCTAGTCATGAAATTATATCTTCAAGTTTAAGTGAGTTTTTGTCATATTCTAAAATCCAGCAGGGAAGAAACCATTAACCAGGAAGTGAAGCTTTTCTTTTTCATCAAAAAAAGCAAACATCTGAAAGATTTTTGGGCATTATTATCAAGCAAAATGCAAAGTCTAAATGAAATTTAACTAAAGAACCTCCCAAGATTATTTAGAAGTGGGACACTCCTTTGTCATCAGCACCCCTAGAGCCTTTGTGAGACTATCTGCTAATTCTGCATATGATATATTGTAAATAAAATATCACACGAATGCTTTTCTTCTTGTAGCAGAATCAAGTCATTAATGCAATTCTGCTGTGCTCTTCGCCCTTCACTTTAATGAGTCACACAGGCTGGATAATGGTGGCCTCACATCCTTTTCAGTTAGGGTTTATTTGAATACTTGTTAATTTTTCAGGGCCACTATAATCAGGATGTTACGTATTGAAGGAGGCGTGCAAGATTACAGCTTTTGACACTCTCCCATCTTAAAAATAAATTTGGCGATAATTATAAGATTAAATCATCTCCTGTTTTTCTGAGAAACAGGCAAAAGCTTCATTTAAAAAAAAATAGTAAAGAACAACTGGTCTCATACGTACGAGTTTTGGGACTGAGTAACCAACAGAAGGATTCCTCATTCAAACACTAATCTTCTCAGCCCATAAGCCAAACACTCTGGATCTCTGTCTGGGGCAAGAAGGAGCATGCACTGGCAAGCTGGCAACCACTATTGTGCCCTGAGTGCCAAGGCAGATCCTGTAGTCTTTCCACACCTATAATGGAGAACTGATACACATGACAGCATGTGTCACCCATCCCCTGCGCTCGGCCTGTAGCCATGCATTTGCAAGGGCAACCTCCCATCATACTTAAGTGATAAAACTCCCACAGGTACTTGACTGGACTCAGTACTAAAGGTAAGAGGGCTGATAAAGACATTCAACAGTTCACAGTCCTAGGAAAAAAAAAAAAAAAAAGGAAAGAGAAATAAAAACTAGTCAGCCACACCAGTCCTTATTATGCACTTCTGTAAAATCCTCTCAACTGCTAAGCTGTGGTGGTAGCCTGGGGCGTAAGCATGGAGCCAAAAGCATCTGTAGCCCTCATCACAACCTTCTGTTGAAATTCAGGCCCTGGAAGCATCAAGCATCGTTCATTGTTTTATTTTGTGATCTGTGTACTTAATATCCGACACCCTTCAAGCACAGACCTAACCACTTATGACAAGTAGAATGTACCAGCCCCTTTATAGGCCTTCCTCCCTCTTCATGTCAGCAGCAAGAACAGGACTAAACAAAGTCTTTCCCTTACTTTGGTTTCTGTGGTTGCCAAGGTTGGTACTCATCTCATCAAATGCAGATGTCTACATTTTCCCAGCCCTAAGTGCTTCCAGGGGGTGAATCTCTTCCACCTTGTGCAATGTGAATCACAGAGTATCTATTGCTTCAAAAGGGCCTTGGTGAGATGTACTTATCTGAACTGCACATATCTAATGTTTGAATCTCACTCAAACTGTCCTCTCCTTGCCTTTCTCAGGGTTTCCACATGGCCCTCTGTCCAAAAATTAGGCTGTTTAGTTGGCCAGATCAGTGACGGTCAGTCATAGCATAGCTACCAACAGGCAAACTTCAAGCAGATATACTTCAAGCAGAGCACTGGTAGAAATTGAAACAGATTTTTTGATACAAATACTTGAGACAATCAGATGCCAGAGGTCTTACTTGTAAGGAAGCTCTTTTTATAGAAGGAGACAGGATTTTATTTCTCACAGTATTTCTCCATTGAGAAAGATACCTGTTAGCTTTTTCATGTTTGCTGAACAGTTATTTTATACCACCACATAATATGTTTCTGAGATTTATTGCTATTAATTGTTCATTGAGAAAAATGTAGAATCAATGTTTGTAAAGCAACTGCGCAGGTTGTAAGAAGAAAATTATCTTGTTTTCTCTGTCTCATCTGTCCAATTCAGAAAGAGGCTTGGGCCACGGACTGGCAATTTGGTTTTGACTGTATGTTCAATTGTTTTGAACAATTGTCAGTAGAGATATTTTTCAGTACGTAGGCGAGGAGATTTTGCCAACATTTGATCTAGCTGCAAAGGTGGTCAATGCAGATATACACTGAGTAACTGGAACATCAGTGGCCTGGTTCAGCATAGTGCAGAGATTTTGAGAAGCAAGTAACAAAAGACTTAAAAATATGCCTAAAAAACTGCAAAGAGTCCACAGGAGAAGAGTGCTGAGTAGAAAGTCCCTACCCTGCCTATTTATGGCTTCTTTTTATCCTGAATTCTGACTCTCAGCTAAAATGTGAAACTGATAAAATTCACCAGGAGAAAGGCATGGGTGGTTTTGATGAATGCTATCAGAGATACATACACAAAAAATAAAATAAAATAAAAAGAGATGATATGTCTTCTACATGCTGTAATAAAGCATAACAAACAGATTTAGCCCAAATGAACCTAAGCAGAGCTAGCTCTGGTAGTGTAGGTTGCCCCTACACTACCTGTGTTAGCCTAGAGTTGTGCTTGAGCTAATCAGCCTCATGGAGAGTAGAGGTCTTCTCATACAGAGTATGTTTCAGCATCTCCACCTGGCACTGTGCTACATGATTCAGGTGTAGCTGTTCACTTCCATGTGACCCAGGTTTCTCAACTTGACCCTCAGCCATGCAGCGAGGACATGCCGCGACCCGCCTGCTCCGCCATTTCCAGAAGCAGAGACATGCACAGTGAGCAGAGCCCACTCAGACCAGCCCAGTGTCACTGGGATCCAAGTGCTCCAGCGTGTTTTTGCTTTAACTCTTGTCCTTGTCACTGGGAGCCTTCAGGTGATTAAATAACATGCAGCAGAACTTCCAGGAATGACCAGCACATCTGTCAGTTAGTGATTGTGAGGACAAGACACGCTTCACCTCTCCCCATGCACCCACATAAATTAGCTAAATTGCCTCTGAAGCTGTTGTACACAGCTTTGCTTTTTCTAATAACTTTTTATGGCTTTTATAATTTGTAAGCAGAAATCCCATTTCATAAAATAAATCTTTCACAAACATAAGTACTTTACGCTATGTACATTAGAAGTACTTCATGCTACTACCAAAACCTCCATCTCCACTTTTGGATCATGGTTTTGTCTTCCTGTCCAAGCATAGCTACTCATGCCTGCTGAAAATGGTGGACAAATGGCTACATCTGACAATCTTAGAAGGAATTCAACCTTGCAATTAACTACCATGAGAGCTAATGGAGAAGAGGTGATATCAGTTTTCACAGATCCCATTCAACAGACTTATCGTTGTCCCAATTGTGCTTACGAGACTCCCTGTATCTATTACCATTCCAGATCCAGAGGAGTGTTTCTCAGGTCTTCCCCTTCTCTGATTCTTGCAATCTACCTGCATGGGAAGAAGGGAACAGATCAAGCACAAAACATTGTCTCTTTCCCTTATTCTACACAGAAGTGAATGTGCAGACATTTCTCAGAAAGTTGGAGGAAATGTCAAGTTCTCCTTTTTCCCAACGGACACCATGGGAGGAGCAATATGAGGTGGTTCTGATGTCCACAAGTAAGCCATGCCAGGACAGCAGAGGTAACACACGGGGTGCTCTGCCAAGAGAGGTACCCTGCAGACAGACAGAGTGAACACACATCCAGCTTCCTAACTCCCAGAGGACAGAGGACAGAAAAGTTGATGTGACCAAGGCAAGAAAGGATACAGACTCTCAGGACAGGGGAAGCTGGAAACTCGTGAATTCAGTCAGGAGGAGGAAGGCTTCATTCTCACATCCACTTGTGACAGAAGAGGAACAAGTCTTGCTGGGGAGAAGCTCATGGCTAGACATCTCTCTCTTCAGATTAGGGCCAACACTACCAGAATAATTTTTCAAGCATTATTGACCAGTGACTTCCTTCTAGGAAGGAGTAGCACCCCTGTGCCAGCCAGATCTATCATCCTGGCAGATTTGGTGCTGGAGCAGCTTTTCTTGGATCCCAGATCCATGATACTGCAGAGAGATTGTCAAGGCCCAGGCAAATGCCTGCCTGCTCCTCTTCATTGCTTGTCCACATGGTACCAGTGATACAAACACAGAAACCCCTGAGCAGATTAAAGGTGACCATAAAACCTCTCTGGGAAGAATGAGGTGATCGGGGACCTAAATGGTGTTCTTGTTACTCCATACAGTCACAGGGGGAGGCCCAGCAAAGAGCAGACACAACTGGCAAACCAGTGTCTGACTGCACAGCTGGGGTCACTAGCAAGGATTCAGCTTCCTTCACTGTGTTGTCTTGTCTGACTATAAGCAAGGACTGCTGAGAAAAGAGGGCACCCATCAGACCACAAGAGAGAGAGAAGAACTTTGTGGCCATGTTTGTTCTACTGCTGAGATCTTTACACTAGACTCACCAGGGGATAGACACTGAAGTCCGGAGATGAAAAGGGAGCTTCAAACAGAGGAGATACGCAAGGGAGAAGGCCCTGCAGAAGAACTTTTCCATTCCTGCTCAGAGGGCAAGTTCATTCAGAAGCTTTCTTCTACTGCTTGTACAGAGCTCATGTGCAAAGCCTGGGCAACAGAAGGACCCACAGGTCCAGGCACAGTGGCAGGGCTACAACAGGACTGGGATTGTGGTGACATGGTGGAATGCTGCGTGCACAATTAGAGCCTAGTTCTGGATGAGTACAGGCTGATCAGGAAAGGCAGGCAGGGAAGAAGAGTGGAAGCAGTCATGCTCTATGCTAAGGAGCTCTTTCACAGTGTAGACCTCCAGTGTTTCATACTGGAGGTATGAAATCACTTCCATAATGGAAATATGAAATCACTTCCATAATAGAAAGATGAAGTCACTTCCATACATGGAAGTGAGCATCTAGCTCAGGATCTCACAGAGGAAAAGCACAGGGAAGGAACACTGAAGTGGGATTTCTTGCTATTTCCTTTAGAAACCAAACAGCTGTCCTGGGCACCTTTCCCCTTCATGACAGATCTCCAGGGGATCCTGCCTGGCGATCCCTAAATAAGCACCCATTTTCTCCCCCAAAGCCTGGAGTCCCAACTCTGCTGCTCACCTTCCAGACTTCCTCTGGACCCCGACCTCCAGCATCTCCTGGCTGTTGCAGGTCAGGTTGTCCTGGGCAAGCAGAGGTGCCACCAGCTCTTCCCTGCTTGTGAGCAGCAACTCAGGCTGGCAAAGAGGAGGCTAAGGGACACGGTAACAACAGCCTACTTGGAGGTCAATTACAGACATGACAGAGCAAATCCCACTTAGGAGCAGGAGGCTGGGGTAGGGGGGCCACAAGGGCTTCTTTCCATTCCACACTTCTGTGACTCTCTGATTCCTCTCCCCTTCTTTGTTTTCATGGCTGGGAACGTAAGCTCCTAGGTCTTTTAAATATCTCCAGGGATGGTGACTCCACCACTCCCTTTGGCAGCTTCTTCCAATGCTTGACCACTATCTCAGTAAATAATGTTTCCTAATATCCAATCTAAACCTCCCCTGCTGCAACTTGAGGCCATTTCCTCTTGTCCTGTTACTTGTTACTTGGGAGAAGAGACCAACAATAACCTCACTACAACCTCCCTTCAGGTAGTTGTAAAGAGCAGTGAGATCTCCCCTCAACCTTCTTTTCTCCAGGCTAAACAATCCCAGTTGCCTCAGCTGCTTCTCATAAGACTTGTTCTCTAGACCAGCTTTGTTGCTCTTCTTTGGACACATGTTTACAGTATAGGAATAAATGAAAGTAAATAAACAAAGTAATTACTTTTTTCTTTGATCACAAAAAAAAAAAATCCATCTACTATGACAGAAATTAAAATCTTAACCTGCAGGTAAAAAGGGGATTCCTGTCATAATTTTTTCTTTCAAACTAAATTGAGGTCTAAAGCCAGCAGTTATCACAAAAGACTCACTCCTTCAAAAAATTACTTTCTACTCCAAATTTTCAGCTCAGTAAACATCTTTTTGAACCTCTTTTCTGCAGAAAAAGTGTATTTTGAAGTGATAATTTTTTCACTCAAAAAAAAATTTTCTCCTAAAATAGCTCCAAACAGCCATCCACTGAAATCTGTATCAATTTAAAAAGTACATTTCACTAGCTTACTCTTCCTTCTAGAGACAGCTGTTCAACAAATGTTTTTGAACAGCTCTCGTGTAATCTAGATGGGGAGCTATGAGGAAATATGTCTCGTCTTTATGTTACAATCAGGACAGTTTAATTGTTAGAAGGCTTTAGCTGCAACGTGGATGTCATCTCCATCAGGAGACAGAAGTTGAAATATCCTACCCTCCCTGTTTTATGTGGTCACTAAACCAACATAAAAGTGGCCAAATTCAATTAGCAGAGACAAATCACGTGCAAGATGATAAACCTCACGCACAGAGCTCTTCTTTCCCAAATGCACTCAGAATCTACAGCCTAATCTTTAAAAATATTTAAATGTATGGCTGTTAAATGCAGTAGTAACCACTTGCAAGAGTAATTCTGCTTCTTTAATGCTCATCTTCCTCTTTTGTGTCAATAGAGAAGAGGAGGAGTGGAGTGTATATCTCCTCAAGGAGAGTAATCTTTTTAAATAAAGTTCACCAAGACTTGTACAGGACTACAATTGAAAGATATTGTAAAATAATATTTATTTTGCACCTTCTCTTCATGATCTGTTAGTCCTGCACTACACTCTGGAATCAAAAGGCAATATAAGCAGAAGATTTACCACAGTCCTTCCACCTCACTGAAAGATATCTGTCTGTCTCTTTTATTTTCCAGCCATTACCATTTCAGCAGAGTGCCTTTATGGGATAATCAAAAGAAAACATCCCAGAAATTTCTGACATAGCTTCTTTTTTTTTTCTTCTCCATCTCAAACAAGGGCCAGATGCACACTCTGAGTCTGAGTCATAGTGAGGGGCTTTTCAGTTATTTAATTACAATTTTTAATTAATGTGAGAAAGCTTAACTGATCCTAAATAGTGGTAGCGGTTGACAAATTACAAGAGCACAGCATGCCCACAGAAAAGATAATGCTGCGAGGAAAGCACAGACAATCAACACCAGTTTGTAATCAGTTACATTTCAAAGAAATAATTTTTCCAAGTGTCTTTGTGCATGTGGGATTACTATGGTCTTTGAAGTTTAAATCATTTTTAAGATCTGGCTGGGGGCAAATTAGATAAGAAGGTGGCTGTGCAATTAATTTAATATTTTGGAAAGCTCGTATGGTTATAAGATCCAAATACTTATCCTGATAAAATGCTGCCAACACTTTAAAGAGGTGTACTGACTTATTTTTTACCTATAAATTTTGTTGCTGACAGATTCGGTAGGTGCGTGATTCAGTGCTTCACACTGGTAACATGATTCATCCAGGTTTCTGAACAGTTGTCCAAGATGAAGGCTCCAGCGAAGACTCGAGCTCTGTGAGTTGACTTCCACAGGACTTGGCCACCCTCGCAAGTACAGCTTAGAGAGCCTTGCTGAGCCGAGGCTCAGTGCAGTTTCCCACCTCAGTCCACTGAAACGGGGCCCAAGGAAATTTGCTTGAGGTGGTGCCAGACCTATTGAGTCCCACCCATCATCACAGGACTCATTTCTGTACTCCCCCTCACACCCACCACAGCCGGGGCCTCTGAACAGCTGTGCCTGGTGCCTGGCTTCCCTGGGCAGGGCTGCGCTGCAGACAGGGACAGGCGCCGCTCACAGACAGATGCTCCAGCAACAGCCTCTCCCACGGCACACGGTTTCCCTGTGCCATCTTTGTCGCATTGTCTGGCACGCTCATCACATGCCTTCATCACCTGGTTAAATGCCTGCCCCCATCACTGAGCCTGGTGAGGGATTCCTGAGTAGGACTTCGCCAACTCGAGGGGTCTGTTGTGATGGACTGTCAGATCCTGTCTCTGTATCTCCTTTGGGATTATGTGGGTTTGGACTGTCAATCACTCTCACTGACAAAGAAATCAATTCTCTCCACGGAGCCAAGTGGTTTTGTAAAATGCCTTCTGAATCATATCAACCAGATGCCTTTATAAAGCTGTGTTTGTGACCAAGACGTGACAAAAGAAAGGGAGTTGCAAACTGAAGTACCTCTTTATCTTTAAACCTCTTGAAAAGTCAGCTAACTCTATGGAGGAATGGTAGGCAACTGAAAAGGGGGTGTTGTTTGAACCCGTATATGTAAATCTTCATTTCAGTGAAAAACTAACAAAAGTAGTTTCCTTTCTAAAGGGGGGGAAAAAAAGTCTCATCTGTTTTTGCAAGAGGAAAGAGTCAAAGCTTTGTGCAGACTCCTTTCACACAACTTTCGGGAGCTGAGCCCCATTTGTTTAAGCAGTAAGTGTTCAAAATGATTCACTCCAAAAGAAGTTAGATACCTGTGTTCTTTTGAAAATCCTATTATGTGACAGTTCGTCTCTTTGGATGCCTGAATATTTTTAGAAGTCTGCCCTGGTTTGCCTGTCTTGTACACACAGTTAGCGTGAGGCATTATCTCATTTTCTAGACCTGGAAATGGAGGCACACAGACATTGGATCCTTTACCCAAGGAAGCACATGGGAACGGTCCTAGTGGAACAAAGCAAAGAGCCACTCAGCCCAAGAGACTGTCTTGGACGGTGTCAGCAATGGAGACTTAGGACAAGGCTGTGAGTAACATGTCTTGAGTGGTCTTTCCCCTGTTTTGCCTTCACAGCTCCTACCAGCTGTTAGCATCAGGACTTTTTGAGACAGAGGTGCATCCAGCAGACCATGTTCAATAGCCATCAACAGAGAAGGAAGCTATCGGCTGAGAATGGATCAGATCCAAATTTTTAGCCTCCTGCCTTGTAGGCTGGATCCTCGTAAAGGATGTCTGAAGCCTGTAGTTAAGTTCACCTTAAGACTGAAATCTCCTGAAGACGAAAGCATGAAATAATTCTGCCCTGAGAACTGGGAGACTGAACTCTGCCTGGCTTCAGGGACACAGTTTTGACATCGACTGTCTCACAGAATTTAAATTTTCCATCTGGAACCTGGATCTACCAAGGTGAACAGAAGTGTTACAACACCCCACAGAGCCAGCTGTGCAGTTAAGTTTGATATCTATGAGACAAAGCAGTGTGAATCACTTATCACCATAATTACATTCAACATGCTCCGTAAGCAGTGAGAACTTTCAAGAGCACTTCAAGGTTTCCTTTGCTGCAGTATCTGTTGCAGAGCACTGCGTTTTCCCTTGTAATGTACTGTTTTAGAATGAATCCCAACAAGGTAAAAATTTATTAAGCTATTGTGGTATTATAATTTTAATAAATATTTTCCTTGTTTACAAATTTCCCTAGTACTCTATGCAAGCAAAGCAAGGAAGGAGTTGCCGCAAGCAGTGTCATAGAATCATAGAATCATAGAAGAGTTTGGGTTGGAAAGGACCTTCAAAGGTCATCTAGTCCAACCCCCCTGCAAGGAGCAGGGACATCTCCAACCACATCAGGTTGCTCACAGCCCCGTCCAACCTGGCCTTGAATGTTTCCAGGCATGGGGCATCAACCACCTCTCTGGGCAACCTGTTCCAGTGTTCCACCACCCTCACTGTAAAAAAAAATTTCCTTATATCCAGTCTGAATCTATCTCATACTATTTTAAACCATTACCCCTCATCCTATCACAACAGGCCCTACTGAAGGGCTTCTCCTCATCTTTCCTGTAGGTCCCCTTTAGGTACTGGAAGGCTGCTACAAGTCCTCCCTGGATCCTTCTCTTCTCCAGGCTGAACAGCCCCAACTCTCTCAGCCTGTCTTCACAGGAGAGGTGCTCCAGCCCTCTGATCATCCTCGCGGCCTCCTCCGGACTCGCTCCAACAGGTCCATGTCCTTATGTTGGGGACTCCAGAGCTGGATGCAGTACTCCAGGTGGGGTCTCACCAGAGCAGAGTAGAGAGGGAGAATCACCTCCCTCGACCTGCTGGCCACACTGCTTTTGATGCAACCCAACTAAGAATTTGTGTCAACTGACAACTGAGAGCTGAAAGAATCAACAAATTCACCTGCTGGGCATCACTCACTCATTAGGGTGGCTTTCATTTACCTACAACACTCACTAGTGATTAACAGTACTTTACTTGCCCACGAAAAGAAAAAGCACATTTCTGAGAAATTAGCTGTATTATATCTTGTGGGACATTTGTGACAGCGGGAGAGGTAGGTTTTGCAGCTCATTCCAAGAAAACGAATGCCTTCGCTTAAAGAAAAAAGTCAGAAAAGCACAGGGGAGAAACGGTGGAGGACAAGTGGGAATGACACTGCAGCAGCACAGTTTCTTGGAAGCTGGACAAAGTTACAGGAGCATCTCTGGTTTAACAAGTCAATGCTGCAAAGTGCTAAGCATCTCCACTCCCGCTGCAGTTAAAGGACACCCAAAATCCTGAAGGAGGAGAAATATTTCTAAACTAAAAAATCTTTTACTCAGCTCTTTCTTTTCGCTGAAGCAAAAAATCACTGAGTTCAAAATCAGTGAAAAGCTGATCCAACAGCTTATGCAAGTGAGTTTCTTGCCAAAAGAAGGAGTGCTGGAACAAATGAATAACTTAAGGAAAAATGGGAATACAGTAGTAACATCTAAAATGATTTAACAACATGTCTGAGCCCATTAAAAATATGATCTTTTTACTAGACTAGAGAACTGAAACATGTATTTATATTTAAAAATAAAAAGCAAAACCTAAATGTCATCTTGGCAATTATTAAGCAGTTACATTTATTTCAAAAGGACCAAAAAATATTTAAAGGTTATTTTTATAAAGCACAATGCAGTACCCTGTAAAGACGCCCAGACTAGCCCTTGGATGTTGGAGAAGGGTATTGCTGAGCGAGCAAGGAGACTATGGATGCAAATACAACCTGCTGCTGCCTTGGAAGGGTAGTGAACCACAGCAGGGTCATGCTCTGACCAGGGACCAGGTCCCTTCTAGAATCAGAATCAGCCTGCAGAGAGCTGGTGTGAAAATTTCTGTATCACACTGCCCTTTACTACATAATCCCAAAGGAGGCTATGTTTGCCTAGACATTTTATCTAAACCTCATTCTGGTTTATAGAGGTTTTCAGGCAGCCTCCTAGTCATTGTGTTTGGTTTTCTCTCACTGCCATTATATTCCTCTGCATACTTTATTCAACATTGAAGGGGAAAAAGCTCATAAAAGGCAACAGATGTCTGTCCAGGCTAAAAAACTTGAAGTACTTCAAAAACAAATAGAAAAAGTATCAAGTGAATATATTTACACTCTTGTGACAATCTGCACTGCTCAAAAAATCTACCTGCAGTCCATGTGGGAACACTGGCCAGGACGCCTGCTCTATTTTGGCTATGGAGACCTTCACCTTGACAGACATCCTTTCATCCCCATCTTCAACGTAAGTTCCCGAGAGCTGCTAGCACAAACCTAAAAATAGAGAGTCACTTAGTGAACTGGCTCCTTCATAAAAACATAAACATCTCAGACAACACAACAGGAGGGGATTGATTTGACCGAATATTTTGCAGCTCTCCTTGGCAACAAAGCTACCTGTCCGAGGTCTCCATCCCTTAGGGAGCCTGAGCAGGGTGTCATGTGCCAGTCACATGGCACTGTGATCCAATGGAAGATGCTTGGGAGCAAAAGAAGAGTTTGATAGAGAAAAGTCTGGTGAAATTAAGCTGCTTTAGACAAGGGACAATACAAGAGGTGCATGAGCTAAGGCAGAACAACAAAAAGGTGAATTTGACACGCATGTGTATATTCTTTAAAATACATTTTTAATAATATTCCTATGAAAGAGAGCCATCATTTTTCAATGCACTCCATAACTGGTCTTTGCACAGGTCTTTGCCCTTTCTTGCTCCTTCTCCAGATAGGTGTTGCCTCAGTTATCTTTCTTCTGATATCCTAACAAGCAAAAAGACTGTTTTCTACTATCTCATCTCTTTCTCTATTATGCCTCCTCTTTCCTCAGCCCCAAAAATAAAGTCCCAAGATACCTTGGTTAGACGCTGGGGGAGGAGCAAAGATCATTTTGAGACTCAAGGCCGATTCTCCTGATGTGACCAACATATTTCCCCTCCTGCTGGTCCTAAGGTCCTCTGAAAGCCACTGTGCAGGTAAAGAAAATCTCACCAAGAACCTCCCTGTGCAGTAGCCCTATCTCCTTCTCCCATGCATAACTACAGGCAAATAGCTAACACCTAGCCACAAATTTTTGCTAGCATCCAACTTCAAGATATTTGAAAAACAGAAAGAAGTTATTTGATTTCTACAATTAAAAAAAAAAATAATTTATCTACATGAACAGGATTTACCTTATTCTCTCTGACCAAAAGCTATCTTATTCACTGTCTCCAAAGAATAAGGACATATTACCTTTTGGAAGAGCTGTTGAAATACTGCTCAGGCATATCTCCAGCTTCTTCCTTTTCTCGCTTTTCACAGTTAACCTTGCTCATAACTGGCAATACTAATTTCCCCTTTGGAGGTGGCAGTTAGTGTAATTGCTGGAAAAAATGAAAACAGCACTGGAAAGAATGGCTCGAGGAGCCAACAACATTGCAAGTCACAGATATGACAGAAAGGTAGACAAGTCATGCTTTTAGGAGAACACTGAAAAAACAGTGAGTTTTCATGAATTGTGGAAAACAGCTACTTACCTGCCAGCTGAGGACATGCTGTATGATAGGAAGTAATCGATAATAATGTGCCAGATGTGTTTTTTCTCCAAGTCATATTTTCTTTTGTGCACATTCCTTCTGTTTGTAGCAGTGTGCAGACTGCTACAGGCTACTTGAATATTTTCTTCTTGCATCTTCCTATTTCCACAAGATTATTTCAGCGGAGGCATTTCCACTCTCCACAAAAGGAACTGTTCCTGTTCATATCAGGTGAAACAGATGGAGAAAACAAATCATTAATTTATGACTTAGAAGATACATTTTTATGAAAGGACTTTGTAACACCCTACACTTCTTTTTTAATTTGTTTTTTCTTTAAATTTATGAGCAGATAGGGAACTAAAATTAGATACAGGAGATTCCTCACAGCGGCAGCGTGCTGTCCTCAATCCTCAGGCTGCAATTACAGATCCTCTTCTGCCAGTAGCAGCCCCAGGTAAAGCTGTTCCTCATATTCTCAGCGCTCTGATGCCGGTGGGTGTAAGGGATCAGGACTGTCTGGTGAGGAAGAAGGGATGGGGATGGGTATTAGGGCATTTGGGGACAGCAGCACCTTTACTGAGCTGAGCAGCAGCAGAGCCACTTGCCTGGCCGCAGCCTTGGCCAGCGGGGATCAGCCTGGTCCAGAAAACCCATCTCTTCTTTGGTTCAGGATGGCATCTGACAGCAGGTGACCTTTCCTTACCCGTGCTCCTCTGCCAGCCTGGATGGAGGAGAGGCACTAGTTTTATTAGCCTGACTGTTTCCAGCATTTGTCAACACTTGGGAAGGGAGCCAGGATTTCCACCCTCCTGTGCACTGGCTGTGTTCAGTGCTTTGCACGGATAGATACGCAGTGTCCTGCACACCAGTGTTGTACCCTCTTGCAAGCAGGGGCCTGGGAGCGAGCATTTGGGGTGGGTGCCCCAAATGAGCATTTGGGCTGTGGCAGGGGTCCTCTCAGCCTGCGACAGCTCCACAGGCCAGAATTGGTCCCTTGCAAATAGCCCAGGATCTTACCCTTGCCAGACTTCCCAACAGCCTGGGGAGGAAAGGCCTGATCCAAAATATTGCCTGTCAAGTTTTAACAAGGCAGTGAGCTTCTCCATCTCCACTGTTGAATAATTCCTGTAGCAAAAGAAAGTGTGTGCTCTCTCTCTCTGGTCCCACAACTCCTCTAATAGCTTCACAGAGCAAGTGATTTGTGTATCTCCAAGTGCTTTGGATAGCCCTTCTTCATCTTTTTATGCGCCTCTGCGCATCACAGTTATTAATCACCCAGTTCATTGATAATGCTGTCATAGAGACAAGGGTATGAAAGTATGATGCTTTGGAAACTGGACGTGATTATTGGTTTTGTTTGTAAAACTCCTCAGATTGTGGGAATAGCAACAGCCTCTAAGAAGGCAATTTAATTTTTTAAAGTCAGATGAAGCGACTGCTTCTTTTAGTTAATTGCCAACTCTATTTTTCAGCACTAAACAGAAAACAAATTCTATTCTATTCCCCATAATGAGCCAATTCCAATTAGGGTAATTACCATGGGATAATTGTAGACTACCTATGGTTAATTAGGGCTCCACCGTGTGTTTACAACACTCCAGGGCTGTAAATATTTTATGATAACCACAGCTTCTTACATCGTTACCACTTAATTTAATATATTACATCATTGTTATTGGGAGAGTTGGAGAGAAAAGAGGCAAAACCTTGAAACACAATGGCAAAAGCGGCAATGGGCTCTTTCCCCAGTAGGCAACCATCCCGCCTGATAATGCCATTTTGCTGAAAGATTCCCCTTTTTTAGGTCATCTTGTGTTCACTCAGCAGAAAAACAAGTGCACCATCGTCAACACTGGGCTTTGAACTTCTCTGAGCCTGATGGCAAGAAAAAAAGCAAAGGGACCTGGGAGATGGTGCTGGGCTCAGTCCTGCCTGCACATCCCTCTCTCTCTGGGGCACCATGCCGGTGGGACAGCAGGCACCTGCGTCCTCACTCCATTCAAAAACATCGCGAAACAAATAATCTTATGGAGAGGAAACAGAGAAAGAATGATAAAGATCTGCAAGTTTTACTTGGTATGAAATGTTGTTGGCTGGTCTCCTTGGAAATGTGAGTGGTTTTCATTTAGTCATTTCATCAAAAATGTGACATCATGAGCAGGAAGAAAGAGTAAAAACAAGCATTTGACTCCTGGAGAAACGCACGGGAAATTCCACCTCCAATCAGAATTGACATCAGCAATATAAAACCCACAGAAACTCCTCAGTTTGCTAACTGGCCCCTCAAAAAATTGTCCTAGGTGCAGAAGATCCTCCAAAGTATGTCCATATGTGGGGTGTGAGCAAGTGATATAACTTGCCAGTTGTGTAGTGTAACTCTTAGTCTGTAAAAGCCTTTCCTTAAACATACAAAAGTTTAGAATCCTCATCCCAGACAACAGGGAAAAATTTCCTTCTTCTTCAGTATACAAGCAAATGCTCATGTCTAATATGGTTTTGGTGTAAGCGTTCATTTTAATTTCCAGCTTTATCAGTACTTTATGATAAAATAATGTCTTTCATCTGTAAAGAAGTTGTTTATTCAAAATCTTAGTACATGACACAAATGTGAGTACATTTCTCACAAAACAGCCCTAACCACAGCAGCTGAGTTACTAACTCTCGTTGCCAGTCTCATTCAAGATAACCTCCCATTCAAGACACAACTGGAGATTTTGTTCTCCACTTAAATTCTCTGTTCTCTGAATACTACTGCAACTAATTTGGAAACATCCTGCTCAAATACCTCTGGTGTTCTTCAGAAGGGAAAATTAGGTTTGCAGCACAACTGGTGAAAGCTTCTTCGTACATCATGCCAATACCAATGGGCATTTTTGTTGCTGATCATCTTCCATTGACTTCCAGCCAGGAGAATAAATTAGATGCATGTTATTATCAAATCCCTGAGTATAACTCAGTAGTTAGATGAAATGATGAGAATTGTAGACATCCATAAGAATGATAATGTTTTATTCACGCTATGCATCTAACTGCTGGACTGTACGTGCTGGGGAACTAAATGTGCTTCATCCTCCCCATTTTCTGCAGTAGCAGGAAAAGGGTGGGAGCACTGTCAGCAATTTGTGTCTCCTGGAATCAGCCACAGTACTCTTCTTGACCGGTAAGTATGTCAGTGATTCCAGGTCCGCTATTTAGACATAGCCTCTGGGTCTATCCCAAACATGAATCACTCTTGGTGACAAAAGCACAAGTCTTCGTGCTTCCCTGGCTTGTTACCACCCTCTTATCCCTCATGAATAATTATTCCAGACTTATTTCACAATCTCTAAATATAGTATAATCATGCTTAGAATTTTGATGGTTATGAAGAAATCTTCAAAAGCGTGGAATATTTTCAAGTGGTACCAAACCGGCTGCCTGAGTCTGCAGGCAGGCCGAAGCAGCACTATTGCCAGCTTTGTGGTGCCCAGTTCATCTTACAAACACCAAACAATGACAATTTATATGAAAACTTTTTATTACCTTCTATTTATTGACCTTAACAAACTTTGAACTGCTTTGGGGTTTTGCTCATTTTCAAAAAAAAAACTCCTGTATCAAACATTTTAGATGCTTTCTGACCAGCTGCCACAAAATACAGCCCACCTTTGGCAACTTCATCAACTGAGTTAGGACTGTTTTCAAGAGAATTTAAGAGACACTAAAGACTGAAATTGTGGGACAGCATTAAAAAAAACCTTACATCATGGACTTTATAATATTTTTAAATTACTGTATATATTCAGTACTCAAATCATGACAGAGTATCCACTGTGTAAGTTGTAGTATTCCTCTGTTTTGTATTTAATTAAAATAAAAAAAAAGTTTTCAAAAATGCAGTTAATGTTGCTGCCAGAGTTCCATTGCTCTTAATCCAGAGATCTCACAGGTAATTACAGTCTCATTTGCTTCCAGGAGCTGACGGGAGGCCAGTTGAGACACTGGCGTTCTTGGCTACTTGCATATTGGGAAGGGCAAAGAAATTGCAGGAATTTAAGAAGCTGGTTAAATGGCTGTCCTTTGCGGAAAAAAAAACACTGCAAGAGAGGTGTGCTGTGAGAAGGCAGAGGTCAGGCAGAAGCATTCTTAGCTGAGGCATCTCAGAAACTGGCTAGTGAAACGGAATCCCAGAGAGCACATCCCTGAAATTGCCCCTCGCCTTCCCGGAGCATCACCAAAGCCTGCCACATTGCCGGGAACATGTTGGTCTTCCATGAAATCCAGCAGCTCAGCAAACAGCCTGCCCATTTCTTTTTGTTTCCTTGGGGGTTCACACCTTGCATAAAATGTGGATCTAAACTTCAGCTTCTGAAGATATTTTATTAGATCGGCATTTCTCGGCTGCAGACTGTAGCAACTGAGTGAAATGTGTTTTATTTTCAATGCCAAAGAAAATGAACAACTGCATTAAGCACTTACATCTCCATCCTGAATAAGATTAACTAAAGTTTCCTGATGGTTATGTTTTTCATTTCCACTCCTCATTAAACCTTCATTAGTTGTTTGCCAAAAGTAAAGTCTTATTTAAATATGCAAGTGATAAGTGATTTATTTCAAAGCTAAAACTAACAATTCTTATAAGAAAGCCAGAACCTCATAGACATAAAATCCACCTAATCTGATCACATTTCCCTTTCTTGACCTCATCTTATTTTTTAATAGCTTAAATCACCTTTGAAGGAGAAAAATAATCAATCCACACACGTCTTTGGAGCAAAGCAGAATTATTTTTAGATTCCACTTTGTGGCTAAAGCTATAACATATTGTTCTGCTCCAAGAAAGCACTCCAGAAACATGGCATCACACAGGTCTGCTTCAGCAAATTTATCAGCTGTTCATTTCAGAAAAAGCAGGAATGATCACAATGAATTAAACTTTTGAAGAGTATACTTCCTTTGCAAATTATTTTATGGCTATACCAAAGATAAAGGCCAGTAAACAGTTGAGAAGTTAGTTATAAGCTCATGAGAATAACTGTTGTACGTAGCCAACCCTCTTTAAAAAGCAGGAGGAGGTAGATAATGCAATAGCTGCCATATGGATACACTTTTGAAGGACTTTAAAAAATACAGCCAAAAAAATCTCAGGAAGGAAATCTTTATACATAGTAAAGAAATTATACACGAGGGATTTGGAAAACAGTCAGCTGCCATTACTAAGAATACTATTAGATCTTAAGCCTAGGCAAATTCCTCTATAAAAGTGGGCCACAGGTTAACAGATCACACATATTGGGGATATATAAAGGAGCAAGGGTGATAAGGACAGCAAAAATATGAGCCTGATCCTGTTTTATTTAATCTCTATGCTAAGAGCAATACTAGAATATAAATGCAGAGGGCAATATGGCTTTAAGGTAGCTTCTACTTCTATTTAAGATGACTTTGAAAAGAACAGAAAATGATAGAGCCAGAGAAAACAGAAACTCGGCAAAATGCTAGCCCCATATTCTGTGCTCTCCTGGTCCATAAAAGCCAAGCAGTTGGCTGTACCAATCCATCCACACTCCCCACCGTGCGCTAACTGTTCACTCTTTCCCAAAAACCACTGTGGTCAGTTCCTTTGGATGTGCCCAGGAGCAGCCCGTTCTTCACGAGAATTTTCAATTTCATATCTGACTCCCTTTAGCACCATTTTCAGCCACCATTGACAGTGATGTTCTGGACACGTTAAACCTCTTCCAATCTCTTCTCTTAAGGGAAGCCAAGTCTGCAAAATACACCTTTCTCCCTTAGAAAAAGCTGTCGGAGAACAGTATTGAGCATAGCAGGGCAAGGCAACTATAGATAAAGTTGAAAATATAGCCTGTAGAAGACTTCATATGCAAGCTGTGCTGACTCATTTTAATGAAAATCAGAGATAGTTGATGAATTACATAATCTCTATACCTCCTGCTGCCTGCAAGGCTTAACTTGCCAAGCACTCCTAGCTGTTGAGCTATTGTTTTCAGAAGAAGGGGTGTGGGTGAGTTTTATACTCCTTCATGCTGAGTGAAACATTCCCTTCAGTCTTCCCTTCTAGTCATAATGTGCTCCGGCTATATCATCAGATGGATGGAATACTTTTTGTTTTCCAAGCATCTTCCCAGTTATGTGTCTTTCTAAACTTTGCAAATGCTCCATTGCATTTCAGAGCGGATGCCAGCATGAACCTCTACAAGCATCACTTCATTATTCCTCAGTGGCATAAACTTCATTTCTGAAATTGCTTGGTTAACTTTATTATGTCCATGATTTTTTAAAAAGAGTTTTTAATTATATCCCCTGCTGTCTTAGGTATCCAGCCTTTTAATAGGAAGCAAATTTATAAAATTAATTTCACAACAGGCTACAGCAGAAGTTGTATTTCTCAAAACAGCAAAAAGAACAGGGTGTTTTTGTCTAAAAAGTAACACAACTTCAACAGAGAAATGTGAGACATCAACATGTCAAACTGTGATCATGGGAGGCATTGCAATCATTCTTTGATTTTAAGAGAGAGGAACACTTAAAACAACTTTTTGATAATATCAGTTTAGTTCTTTGGTATTTTCATGACTGTCCAAAGACAGAGAAAGACTGAGTATGTGAACACCAGAGTAACTCAAACCAACAAGTATATTCATATAGTCTAACCAACTAGTGGAAAAGAAAGGTTTTTCTAAGGCAAAGACTGAAGAAGATGCAATTTCCATGAAATGTGATCACATTAAGGACCTGCAGCAGAGCCACAGTAAACTTTATCATGAACAAACTCACTTAGACAGACCTTACACAAAGAAAAAAAAATAATTGAAATATCTATTCTATCATATAGATGATTGTCAGTTCAATAGTAAATAATCCACCTTAAAAGTTAAAGGTGAAGTGATTTCAAATCTGTTATGCTTGTAGCAAAATAGTTTTGCTGATTATTTGCCACTGATGTACTTTTCTTGAGCTAAAGATCCCGTTTTCCTAGTTGTAATGGATTATGTCACTGTGAACTAAAAGCTGCAGAGAAAAGACCTAAACAGCCAGGCAGATCATGAATCATAGAATCATAGAATGGTTTGAGTTGGAAGGGACCTTTAAAGGTTATCTAGTCCAATCACCCTGCAAGGAGCAGGGACATCTCCAACCAGATCAGGTTGCTCAGAGCCTCATCCAACCTGGCCTTGAATGTTTCCAGGGATGGGGCATCCACCACCTCTCTGGGCAACCTCTGCCAGTGTTCTACTACCCTCACTGTAAAATTTTTTTTTCCTTATATCTAGTCTGAATCTACCGTCTTTCAGTTTAAAACCATTACCTCGCATCCTATCACAACAGATCGTTCTAAAGAGCTTCTCCCCATATTTCCTGTAGGTCCCCTTTAGGTACTGGAAGGCTGCTACAAGTCCTCCCTGGAGCCTCCTCTTCTCCAGGCTGAACAGCCCCAACTCTCTCAGCCTGTCCTCATAGGAGAGGTGCTCCAGCACCTCCAGGTGCTCTGATCATCTTCGTGGCCCTTCTCTGGACCTGGTCCAACAGGTCCATGTCCTTCTTACACTGGGGACTCCAGAGCTGGATGCAGTACTCAGGTGGGATCTCAGCAGAGCAGAGTAGAGGGGAAGAATCACCTCCCTCGACTTGCTGGCCATGCATGAAGGCAGTGCATGATCCATTTGCATGAAGGAAAAGAGAAAGAGGGGTGATTTGTACTTGGACCTTGCTGAAGATGCATGCTATGAAAAAGAATTATCATGGTTTAATATAACTATAGGTCATATGGATCTGTTTATGAAGCCACTAAACTCTAACCCTGAAAGTGGGGAATACTATGTAGCTACAGATGCTAGACTGCGTCATGACAAATGTGTGAACTATTTTCACCCTGTTATGCAGCATGATGCAGTCAGGAACCGGAGCATCCTACCCTGAGCTGTGCTCCAAGCATGACTCCATGATGGAGTCATGTAAATTCATCTCATAAAAATGTGGCGCTTAGCACTTAGCCAAATGCATTGCACCTTCAGAGGAGAATCTTTCCAGGCATTTAAGAGTCTTGGACCTGTAATATGACAATGTTTCACCACATATATCGTGTATATTTTCACTTGTATATCATGTCAGCTTCATAATCTTGTTCCATTTTCCTTTCTTTGAGAAATTTTGTCCTGAAGTTCCTTTCATATGTCATCAAGATCAACTTTCCATTACACAACAACCCATACCTCAATCACTTGAATATTTGTATTACTTGCTAGTAGCAATGCAGTGCTGGAAACCATAATCTGTATTTGTAGTGATTTGGGAAATCCACCTATGTTTACAGTAAGTTATACTACTCTTAGCTTCAAAACTGAAGTATTGTGAAAAATTGCTGGGTAAATATATATATATATATTCATTTTTGTGATCTATAAATCCTTTTTTTTAAGAGGTGGAAACATCCTATGACAAGGGTTTAAATGAAGCCAGCAAACCCAATTTTCTACTTCCAGACAAAAAGAGAACGTAATTTAGAGCAGAGAAAGAAAATCAGTACCCAAAGGAAAAACCTAATCATTGGAAAGGGAGATTCATAAAGCTACATAAAATCTTGTACACTGTATGTATTCTGCAGCATTGGAGACTGTCTATCCTAAAGAATTTATTAGCGTATCAAGGACCTTCATATTGCATGTACAGCTTCTAATGCAATCAGATAATATTTTCTTTGTAACACTGATTACTTTTTACTGTCTATGCACAGGTATGTATCTGTCTATTTTTATAGACCATTTGGTACTATATATGACCAACTCAATTAATATCATTTCCAATAGCTTATCCATAAAAAAACAAATAATAAAAGTAAGAGGGAAATCCTGTTTCCATTAAAGTTAATGAATACTTTGCTATTTTTTCCAGCGCAGGCGAAATTTCCCCATAGAAGAGAACACTTGCATAAACTCAGTTTGATTACCTGGCAGAGTCACGGATAGCACCAGTAGCTTTGCCCATAGTTTTAAGAGGAAGAGAGACCTTCTTCCAGTCATTTTTAAATTTGAACTCTATATGATGACATTTTGAAAGCTTTAGGTATTTTCCAAGTAGCTGGGATATTTTAGAAATAAATCAGTGAAGAAGCCAGCTAAGACACATTAGACAATCTTGTTTTATTGCATTTCGTCTTTGATAATCCAGTGATATATATAACGCCTGTCATTACTATAAAAAGATTTCAACACTATCAATTTGCTACAAATCCCCTGTTGGAGTGATGTTTTTATTGCCAACACACCCGGCTGATTGATCAGCTGACAGCTAACAGCTGACAAATTCAGGTTTCATCAAATAAGAGGATAGAAGGCAAATCATGGGATTAGCTTTAAATGATTCTTCTGGTGTTCCTATATAGCTCAGTATTTGTCAACTGTATATATGCGCTGCTGAGGATGAGTCACTTGAATCTAATTCATCTCCCGCTGTTTTTCCCGTATTCTTGTAAGGACAAGTGCAGACCTCTGCTCTGGCATGAAATATGTAAGAAAAACTCCCTGATGTCAGCAGTGGGGGGCATGAGATTGGCAGAAAGAAGTGAACTCAATTATCTGAGCTCTAGTGCAATGCCTGGGGAGGGCCAGTAATGAACTGGACAGTCTAGCTGAAGGTGATCTGGTGTGGACTTCAATTATGCTCTGTTTCACCTTTTCTGTAGCTCCTAACTCCTCCCCTGTGAAGCAGCAAGCTAGACTAGAAGACACAAGTACATTAGATGCAATTTAATCTTATCTATAACTGTCCAGCTGAAATTTCTGTAGCAACAGTGCAGCTTAGGATGTCCCGCTGAGCTCTGGCCTCATAAACCGGAATAAAATTTGAGACTCTAACTCCCAGCACTAAAAGGCATCAATAATAGAGGTGCCTGATATGTGTTAGCAAAAGGGATGAAATGTCTGAGAGTGCAAAACCTGAAAGCAGTAAAACAGACCAATATACTGTCTCTGTCTTTCTTTCTAGGTAGGCAATACAAACTCCACAGGTCTTGTCAAACTATACTGTAAAATGGCATTGAATTTTAGGTACCTTGTTGCTCAGATTAGCAGAATTAATATGATGAAAGATAGACATGTAGACAGACTGACAGTCAAACAGAAGAAAAATAAGCAATAAAAATAAAATTGCAGAGAGCATGGAGAGGAAAGGATCTACGCTGCAGAAAGGGAACATAGGTATGCTAAATAGTACATGGAAATATGCTTAAAATGCTAATACTATAACATGGAAAAGAATCTTCAGATTTAAAATTAGTCTAGCTTCTAACAGTCCATTTAGTCATTCTTATAAATCATTGTCCGAAAAAGGTGCTGAATACATTTTTCAAAACTTATTAAACAAGACATAATTTGGTGACCCTGAAAAAATGTTTGGAGTAAAGTTTCGTTAACATGCAGGTAAAAATGATGACTCAACAGGATCAGTCATTGCTAATTCATCCATTTCTGCTGTATATCCCTGAGGTAGTATATAACATCTTTTACATTTCATACAAGTCTGACATCATGTGATAAATACTACGGGAGACAAAATAAATGGATCAATTAACCATCCATAGTTCCTTATAATCTGTGTGCATTTTCAGCTTTTTATAACGACATGAAAGCCATAAAAATGACAAGGCCCATTTTACAGATATTTATGGGTAGAGGGTCCATCTGGAGAAAGAACCACTCCCAGCCACCTGGGATAACATGGCTTACATTTAGCAAAACCTACATTTACACTTTTCAATATTCATAGAAACACTATGCACATAGCATGCATCATCCACAATAGGGACTTTTTTAAAAATAACTGTAATAGCTTTATAAATAAAGTAAATATTTTTATGTATCATATATATGAATGTGTATATATATGTATATATATGTACACCTGTACAAATTTGATTTTATTTCTTCCCAACAAAGGAACCATTTATGGTGGCTGAGGCTATTTCTGTGCTTTCCGTAAAATTTATTTCTTAATGGTTAACTAAATAAATTATCCTCTAATCTGACTGAGTCATTATTTAAACAACACTTTGCTGTGGACACTTGATTTGTTCTCTTTTCTTTATGGTTTTCTTATGGTTTGTAGGGAGAATGCAGCAGGGGGAGATGGTCATCGTGTGTTGATCCCAACCAAGCTGCACTAATTCTGGGTTCCTCACTCACACTAAGCTGCTGATGCCTGAAAACCAGCGAGCAAAAGGTAAGTTGTTCCATCTCTATTCTACAGTTTGAGTAAGACGCATAAAAATGAATAGAAGATCCAAGAAAGGAAAATTAGCTGTTAAAATGTAGAGGGAAAGGGGCTGAGTAGGCAAGTCTCCTTCAGGCAGACCTCAGTACAACCCGCAGTGGTTACTGACTCAGTCTACAGCAAGAAAAGTAGTTTCTTGGCCGGGAAGAATAGTCCTTTTGCCATCTTTCTTGCATTTACAGAATCAAAACACAGCCCAAGCATTCAGCCAAGCAGCTTTAGTTTGGTCCATTGTATCTCCCAATTCAACCAAGAATCTATTTGTGATTAGTATAACTTCGCAGTTAGAGTCTCCTATATACATTCTTATCATACACGAGGCATTGGGGATAACAGTTGAAGAGCCAAGAGGAAAGCTGACTGAAGAAGTCCCCAAATGAACATTCATAGAATGTAAAACTACAGCAGCACCTGCCTCCTTGAGATATCTCTGGTTTTCTGTCAGAGGTGTACCTGAGCAGTCCCAAGGGCTTACATAGGGGGAGTAGCCTCCTCTGGCTTCCCTGATAACTGATTATTTTGCAGTCATTGCAGCAGCTGATGTTTTTAAAACTGGCAGGTTGTGTTAAAAAATCAGATGAGTATTGTTTGCCTCCAGTTTGCTTTCCCTACAGTGCAACTAGCCATATAATTCCCCAAACTGGAAATTATCATTAATTGTGGTTGGGGGAAGAGAGGAGTTGGGAGGGTCTCGGAAGTGCCGTGGGTTCAGCAGCAGAAAGCAGTGAGCAGTTTAAAAAGATAATAGACAGAAATAACCACGAAATATCAGTTGCACGATTGCCATCTCTCAGAGGAACCCTGATAAGGAAAACTGCTTAGAAAGCACTTTGCAATCTTCCAGTGGTAGCACAAACTGTTATTACTATTATAATTTCCCTCCCTCCCGCAAGTTGGATGGCTTAGTCACTGGAAGTCAAAATGACTCACCGAATGGGCATGTGTTTGTGCCTGATCGCAGCCACGGAGAAACCTCAGAAGATCCTTGGCTTTAGCGAGGAAACTGGGGAAGGAATTGGAATTCTGGTCCTCCTGTGCTCCCAGCCCCCCTCCCAGACCCCTGGAGTAAAGCACAGGGGCTTAAAACCTGCTCCAGCAAAGCTTGGTGGTTTTGTTTCAACTGTTGCATGCCCCTGAGGGCTGAAGCAAAGCACTCAGAGGAGAGGAAGCCCAGGGCAGGGCCTCTCCCAGGGCAGGGCCTCTCCCAGGACAGGTCCTCCAGCACTTGGGCCAGGCTGAGCTGCTCAGACCCAAATGGTCTCATTTTGGACACAGGCTTTGGACTCAACCGAGAGAGCCATCAGAGGAGGGTTCAGCCAGCTTGTGACAAATGGACATTAGAAATAGGCTCAAATAATCCTTCTTGTGGCTCTGCCGACCCTCGCGTTGTCATTTTTCCTGTGTAACAGGCACCCTGCACTGGTGTGCATGCGCTGCTGTCCCTGTGCCAGCCTGTGCACAATCCTTGTTCAAAGGCAGCATTGCTCCCACTGGGAAAAGCACACTAGGATATGCTAGCTAAAGGCCAGCTATAGAGGGTGACCTGAAGAAATTAAATGACTAGGAGATATTTTGGGAAACGATGAGGGACCTTGGCCTGAGAGGTAACTCGGGTCCAACATCTGTACCCAGGCAGGCAAACAAATAAGAGTTTCTTTGCATTCCAAGTGTAACTCTTGGCAGCTGTTAGGCAGAGCTGGCCAATACCCTGTGTGAATGCATTAATAAAATACACCCTGGTATTGCTAGCAACGATGTCAGCAAGTTATTGTTCTTCAAATGCTGCAATAACATTCATGCATAAGGAACACAACACTGAACGGCGATTTCACCCTTGGCCAAGCTTATCCTTGCTCTGACTTTCCTGATAAAAGAGGACATACAGCAGGCGTTAATTGCGTCTGGTATGTCCGAGTGCTTTGGACATGAATGCAATTGCTTTCTTTGATGGGAGGAGGAATGTGACTTACGTAAGAACAAGAAAACAACATACCCTCTTGCAAACTAATAAGTACATTGTGTGCCGAAACAAAGGCTGCAGGAAGAGGAGGCGGCGGGCATAGCTGGGATCCTCAAGCAATGTCCTTGGCCATGCTTCTAACATGTCCTTGACTATGCTTTTATAAGCTAAACGCATCTGAAGAAACCTGCAACTGCAAGGATGAGTGAAGCACAACAACCCCGGAGGAGCAGACCACAGCCCTGATAGGGACGTCCCAAGGGCACCCTGCAGGGTACGCTGGAGGAGCCTGTGTCCTATGGACCGTCTGGGTGTGTGGACCACAGGGGAGTTTGAGCTCACCTTCAGCAGTGCATAGGATGTACTCACAGGTGAGCTCTGCTCCCATCTCCATAATCAGATAGAGACTGGGAGGGAAAGGAAACGTTAAAACTCCTCTGTGGGGGAGGAAGGGAGGATGCACAGTCCCATGGGTGCAAAAGGACTTTTCTGCAGGCTTCTTGCATCTTCTCACAGACTTATAAAAGTGACCATCATCTGCAGTTTTTTTGCTTGACAGCATTAATCCCAACACGGGAATGAGCAGAGGGCACCTTACTTTGCATTTTTCAAAGTAAGAATTACATGCCAAGAATATGCACATGAATAATTATTCGAGAAAAAATACAGGAAGCTTTGCCAACTCCCCCACTTCAGGAAGCACTTTAATCCACATGACCAAAAAGCATTGCATTCATCAGTGCTTTCATGACAACAGGCTTTCCTATGCTTGAGCAGCTAAAATACATTGTTACCTCTACGAAAGGATTGGTGACAGTTGTTTTGCGCTGCATTTCCTACACTTCGCCTGACAGATCATTTCTCACAAAGAAATCTGAGCTGATCCAGGCATTTATACATACATATGAGATGATAGTAATTCAATATTGCAAAGTGAGTTCTGCCTACCATGATTACCTATATCGTTTGAAAATTAAATGGATTTGAGGATGAGGAATGTAACTCACACTGCATTATGGTTCTTCAAACACAAACTGATGTAAATCTTCACCAACTTTCCTTCAAGCAACAAAAGAACACAAAACTGCTACCCCAAAGCAGTGCCTATCTTTCTCCTCACTTGACCGTTGAGCTGTTGAAAGAAAATAAAATTCACCAGAAATTAAAATATTAAAATCTTTAAAAGTTGAAAGGGGAGAAGGACATGAAAAAAAAAATCCTTGCAGATACAAAATGCAAAAGCAAATGCATGTTTATGTCGTATGTGGGGTAATATGTTTTGAATGAAGTTTGCAGTGCAATTTACATGTAGGTCACAGCTGTACCAACCAAAAGGGTTAACCAAAAGTATTTCTGATTTTAAAAGCCATGTGTTTGGGACATCAGTGTCCTCATGAAGAAGAGAGGATGTCCTGAGGAAGGACTCATGAAAAGGACTTCCTGACAGAAACCTTTCCCCAGGTTTGGTCACTCAGGCTTTGCAAGCAGAGAAGCAGGGAGCTATGGTCACTGCCCTGTTTCCACCAAGCCCAGGAAACGGTCACAGTGGGGGCGGTTCACATGTGGTGTCACTGCCCCCACAGTGCCTCTGCCCTCCAGAGGGGATGTACACAATGCCGTTTCCTTTTTTATTAGATCAGACATAAGGAAAAAAATTTTTACAATGAGGGTGGTGGAACACTGGACCAGGTTGCCCAGGGAGATGGTGGATGCCCCATCCCTGGAAACATTCAAGGCCAGGTTGGATGAGGCTCTGAGCAACCTGATCTGGTTGGAGATGTCCCTGCTCCTTGCAGGGGGGTTGGACTAGATGACCTTTAAAGCTCCCTTCCAACCCAAAGTATTCTGTGATTCTATGATTACCAGAGGCAAGGAGTTCTCAAGGAGGGTCCATATGTCACTATGGGGATCCTGGTGATTTTAAAGTACATGTCTGGCAAATGCTATCACTACCATTTCTAACATGGTGACACCTGCAGAAGAGGCCTGGGAGACCTTCCCTGGTGAAGAGGAACCTTGGAAGAAATCTGTGGTGTGTCTGATGAGACCTGAGAGAAGCAGTTGTCCATTTGTCACTCTTCTGAAACTTTCTTACCAGGCGAATTAAGGGAAAACATCTTTAAAATTTTCATCACAGACCATCAGAAGGTTGCACAGGCATTTCTACTCTGGTATGGGAAGGGTAAATATAAGCAACAGTGGCTTTCTTCCTCTTTCAGTCTTGGCCATCATAATGAAACTGCAAAAAAACACCTGTCCTACTGAACAGTTTCTTACGTAGAGTGATTTAGTGTTATTGCATAAGGCAGCTGGAGATAGTAATTAGAGCCCAAATGCTGCTATACAACTTATATGACCTCTTCGAGGCCATAATTAACAAAAACTTCATTTGGGGGAAGTGGGGAAGGCTTTTCATGACACTCCTGTGATTTCGCAGTGAGCGTGGTTGTCCCCAGCGCCATCCCCAGCTGCAGTTTATTGGCTTCACCATCAGACATGATGTGGGGGCGAGGAAGGACTGCCAGCAGTGAGTGACGGGAAGCTCGATTCCTGTCACTTGCCAGATTTCCCAAGTCTGAATGCAGGCCTGCCCGCGCAGGGGCACTCAGCTGGGGCTAGAATGGCGCGCAGAAGAGAGGCAGAGCAGGAGAGCAGTAGGAATTAGTACAATAAGAAGCGAAGTGTCCCATCCCCTCAGGGTGCTGGCAGGGGGACAGCTCTGCTGAGGGCACGGGGCCGGGGTGTGCTTCCCCTGGGCTCGCAGAGGGGGTCACGCCGGCCCCAGGCAGGCAGCTCTACAAACTGCTCCTGCCAGCCCCACGCCTGGGAGGCCTCTCCGGGGACTAGCAAAAATGCCACTTTTCTGCTGGGTTTGTTCTGCTGAGGAGGAAGAGAGTGTGTGTGGTCTCCTGGCTTATGAAACGCTTGGCGTTTTATTGCTCCTTCGCTTCAGCTAACTGAATTGCAGCAGTTTGTCTGCTGTCCAGGCCAAGCATGCCTCAACTTGCATAAAAAGAAATTAACACTGAGGGTTTCGAGCTAAGACCATTTCTATACTAGGGTAAAACTGAAGCGTTTTGACACATTCAGCTAGTTTGTGCTTGTAATTTAAACAGTGGGAAATAACTCCCTCATGTTAACCCACAAGCAGCTAATATCCACTACAACTACAGTTTCTTTCTCCATAGAAGGGACTGAATCCACTCTCATTAAAATTTTGCCACTGGCACCAAGAGACTAGGAATCCTTGAGGGTTTCAGCACACGTTCGTTCATACTCATGAAACATCATCCTTCCCTAGTGACAAACCCTCAGCTAGGCTGAGGCATTCATGAACAGTAAGTCTGGAGGGAACACGAAGAGCTTTGCGTTGATAAACCACTGCAGCTGGACTGCTGGAGCAGTGCTGAGCATTAATCGCCTGTATTTAATTTATTTCTTTCCTTTAAGAGGGGCTAATTAAGTTCATCTATAGTAAAAACTGTTGCAGTGAGCTATCTTCACTAAGCAAATTCATTAAGCATTCAGAGGGATTTAAATGTATGGAACTATAACATCACTGACAGAATATAACCCACAGGGCAGGCTGCGTTTGCATCTTTGAGGTATTGATTGTGGCTGTTACCGTTTGTAGAAAAACAGTCAGATGCCAGTAAAAAGCCAAATTGCATTACACTTTTACAACTAAATTATCAAGATGATACTAAAAAAAATATCATCTTATTTACCAATAAACCACCAATGCCACATGCAAATCTAAACCTACCCATTTCAGGGAACTACATTTGAACAACAAGGGAGGTATGCAATTACACACAACCTGTTCCTCTGGAAATCTATACTAGCTGGAAAAGAAACTACAAACAGAACTCACTACATGGGTCGGGGAAAGACTCTCACTTCAGCTGCCCCATAAAGGGTGAAGAAGCCTGTGATTTCTGTAAACGTTTCAGATCCATCATAATAAGTACAGTACTAGCATGAGTGTAAGTTTTCTGTGAAGGATGTCTACGTCTATCTTGTGGCTCCTGAGGGTTTCAGCTGCAAGTCAGAAGCTCACGCTGCCAGCACTCTTCTTGGAAAGGAGATGTTTAAACTACAGCGGGAGAGTAAAGAAGCAGAGCTCAGATCCTGTGGCCAGCCCACTGAGACAGTGAGCTCCTGCACACAGAGCGGCCAATCTCCTGACAAGTAGCTTAATAACACCATTACAGGCACAGAGCTGGAGTTTCATGAGGGATCCAGCAGCTTTGTCCAACAATTGCTATCTGCTAATGGATCAGCAAGGTCTTTCAGACACACAAGTGTCACACAAACTCTTAGTAGTGGGGTTTGTAGTAAGATCCCCACAGCATTCAGGCTGTGATTGACTACTAGAAAGAAATATTGAATGCTTAGAGGAAAGTATTTTTTTCTACTAACCAACCAAGATGTCACTGTGGTGGGTTAAGGTCTGCCTGAAGTTGCAAAGTGTCTTTCAAATATCCATTTCTTGCTGCTTCAAAAGTCCTTCCCATTCAGTTGGTGCTAGTGTTTTGACATCTGGCTCCACTAAACACATCTCTGGGTGCAAGTGCATGCTGGCTGATTTGGCTAAACTGCCTTCAGAAAGAGAGTACAAACCAAACCTACTGGCTTTACTCTGGACTCGCCTCTTTGCAGGTGACAATAGAAGGGGCTATTCTGGAAGAGACGAAGGTTGATGTCTTCATTGCAAAACTGGAGACGAGGTTCCCGGAGGCAGAGCAGAGCAATGAAGCCTGGTTCTAGTCTGGCTCAGTCTGCTCACCAACAGATTGCTTCAAGGCTATTTTCATGTCTTTTATCTAAAATCCCTAAGTCAGGCCTTGGTCAGTAAAAGTGCAGCATCAACCACTCCAGCAGCACCCCCAGAGCTGAGTGCCAACCTCTCCTAGCTTCATCAATACAGCTCTTTCAGTTTTCCTTCCTCAGTGATAATATGCAGGCTTTACCTGGAAATGGTTGCTTTAACCCTCCAGGTTGCTTTTGATATTGATCTACTTTGAGCTACTGGCTCCTTCTACCACTTCCCTAATTCAGATGGGAAATGATCAGCTCCTAGAGCCCTGTCCAGACACAGGTGAAGTATTGATGGCTTATCTTGGGTTGAGGGGTTATCTCAACTATTCAAAGCACTTCCTTGTTGTTACAACATTCATAAGTTTGATGCTGCATGCTACTAATTACATTTCAGTTGTACATACTCTTACTAACTACATGGCATTAAGCAATATCTACCATTACTTTGGCTTTTCATAGAGATTACACATGATCCATAGATATGATAGGTGATGGACACTGTAAAAGAGCTTTTAGTCCAAGCAGCTTCCACTCTACCCTGCCAAGGCACAAGACACTACGGTGCCACGTTGACTGCTTCAGAGATTAGGAGATGACACGCGTGAGAGCCACAAGTCTGATGTCTGCAAATACTGATCTTCTGCTTTGATAACTGCTCTGTGGTTGCTGCGACTGGTGTTGCCTGAATGAATTCAAAACAGAAAGGAATTACTTCTCTCCTGTGTCTAAAAGAGACAAGAAAACTCATCTCATAACAGAGTTTCAGCAGAATCAAATGCTAATCATAAATGGAGGCCTGAATACACGAGCCTAATTGTTGCACAGGGCTGTTTATCCAAGATTACGAAGTGCAAAAAAAAAAGTCATGCTGCTTGGCTCCAATTCTAAGCTAAACTACTCCAACAAATACTGCTTCATGATTCTGAATCTGCTGACATATTTATATTATTTACTGTGTGATTTCCTACGTCCTTTCTAAGTTGAGAAAACTGACACACACCCAGCTGGAACTAAAAAGACTGTTATATTTTATATTTAAAATGCAAGGATACCGAGACGTAAAGAAGAGTTTGTGAGACATTTTATTGTTGAGTTACTTTCACAAGTTTGTCTATGAAACCTTGGCTTCCTGAAGTGAAAATGTTTGCGGCTGCTGGGAAGGCAGGAGGGACGGGGTGGACATCCTGGAGCCAGACAAACGAAGAGAGTGCTGCTCAACTGTACTGCTGCACTGCGAGCAGAACGAGCGCTCTGCACCCCATAGTAAACTGAATGTCAGCACTGGGTCCCTTTGGTCATGCTTGACCAGAAGGTGTATCTTGTGTCAAGTCACTTCCTTTGGCATTTTAGGCCATATTCACGATGGCCAGAGACCAAGACTAGCTTCAGGACAGGTGCGGCCAGCAGGCATGTCCCAGAGCACCAAACCCACCAGCATCCCACTGCCAGCCCCACTTTGGGCTCTGCCCCTCCACAGACTGTGGACACAAGTTATGCAGTTATACTTGTTACGCCTTTAATACTAACAGTGATGGCAATATGCATTATCCTTGGGATGCAAGAGGTGCAGGGAGCTTAAGTCTTGGTAGGCCACAGGCTAGGATGCCGGCTCCCAGGCACCTGGTTTTATGGGTGGCCACTTCTTGACTGGTCTTCCAATATCTCTATTAATATTAACTCTGTTTAACATCTGCAGCTATGTATGTGTGGTTCATAAAACCTATTGGTGTCCATATATTTTGTGACCTCCATCCAAAACTGAACTCTTGCTTTACTTCGGATTTATTTTTATCCTTTTTCTATTTATGTGACTATAGCATCTCCCTTGGGGTTAATACTTTCAAAAAGCTGTGGTATATGTCCTAGGAGCTCCAACAAGGGCAACTGCATGGATGTGATGCATATTCAGGAGGCAAACATGTAAGAGGGGGAAGTATTTGGCTCCTGAAGACCCCAGCTTTTCAGGTATTGGAAGACGTGGTATTCCCACCTGCCAGGCCCAGCTGGCAGGCAGAGCGGTTGGGGCACTTGCGTGATATAGTCATAAGACAGAGCTGTTTTAGGCAGAACTGCAGTACTTTCAACAGCGTAGCCACAAGAAAATATAACTCCCCAAGAAAAAGGAACAAACATAATTTATTTGTCTGCAACTTCATCTACTAGTAACTGTGCAGTGTTATCACATAAATCCATCTCCAGTTTTAAAAGTTAGCAAATAACTTTCACAGTGTAAAATTTTCAGCACTTCCGAAGACCTTGGGCTGTGCCATCTTCATTTTGATCTTCTTCAGAAGCTGGCTGAGTCACTGAGATGGCAATCTGAAGGGAAACTGCCATTTCTCTGAGCCACTGCATCCAATGCAAGCATGTGAATGTGACTTTTTGAGGGCTCTTGGAAGGAAAAAAGACAAGGATAATGTTCCAGATATAAAAAAAATCAGAGAGCCTCTCTAAAGATCTTTAAGCACATGCAAAGAAGGAAAGGACTGGTAAAGCACACACCTAGAAAATGCTGATGTTATGGTGAAAAAAAACGAAATAAACAGAGATAAAATCTAAAAGCCAGAACAAGTAAGATAAAAAACTGCTTGCACACATTAAAATAAGAAAAAGAAAAAAAAAAAAAAAGCTGGTATTTGAGATCAATGCTATAATCAAAATATATTTGAAGATCATGAGATTTGCTGCCAATGGGCACCAGCCCTTTTATGAATCATTGATTGCAAAAGTCGAGAATTATTTTAAAAATAAGCTGCAAAGCTATTTTTTTTCCTCTGCTTTCCTGTTGGGACACTTGGTTGTTTTTCAACATGATACTGCAACAAGTAAGCTGAAAATTTCCCTTACACAGCAACTGGTTTTGGTATGTATTATTATGTATTACTATAAAATTATTCTCCTGTCAGCTCAAGAATTTTGTGTGCAGGTTACAAAATGATTTTAATTCATGAAATGTCCCTGCCACTCACTGATCTGGAGTTTCTCAAAGACGTTACCTGTGAAAACAAAAAGAACATAGATCTGTGCCAAGTTACGGTTTATTTCCATAGCAACTATATGCCAAAAAAAAAAGGGTAAGTATTGTCAATGTGAAACACTTCTTAAAAAGTTAGAGTCATCATAAAGGGACAGTGAAAGCAGCAGCATCGCTTGTTATCATAGCCAAAGTCTCCTGCCAGAGATGCATGTTTAATCTCAGCATTAAATAAGCTTTGGTGTTTTTGGGTTGTTTGGGTTTTTTTATTATTTTCATGAATTTGCCTAATCACTTTTTGAATCAATGTAAATTTTTAGTACCTAGAATATACCCAGACCTGGGTTCTACAGCTGAGCCTGGTGATTTCCTTGGATGTTCTCTCTTGTTTTAGAAGGGCAAAGTGATCATTCCTTACTGATTTCCATCCCATACTTGATTTTATACCTGTCTTTTGTATCTCTTCTGAGTTAATTTTTTTTCATAGCTAGAGTCCTTGTATGTTTGAATGTTTGATTTTTTTTTATTAAGCCTATTTCATACATGTGATTGTTCTTGCCACTCTACTATGCTCCTTTTTTGCTCCAGTTATATATATATATATATATGTGTATATATATAGTGATACGAGGGCCAAAAATGTCCACAACCTTGAAGATATTGTAGTGTAATATCGTCTTATGGGTTGTTCTCTCTTCCTTCCCTAGTAATTTGCTTCATATTGACTCCACTGAGCACTGAGCTGACATTTCTACAGAATTGCTATTATAACCTCAGAATCTTTGTACTAGTTGATAATAGCTTTTTCAGAGTCTGTAATTGCATATATTAAACTAGGATTTCTCTGGTGAATTCTCTTTATATTTTCATACATTCTCTTCCCCCGCCCCGCCACATTACTCAGTATCACAAGACGTTATAGCAAGTCTTCACACTTTGCTAGCTTTTGCTTTTTCCACCAGGAAGAGTTCAGAACAGTCACTGAACTTTGTCAATTTATTTTTTACCCCTTTTCCATTCATTTGTGAATGTGATGAAGAGCAGGTAAGTCCCTGCGGAGCCACAGTGGTAAGATCCCTCTGGTGAGAGAAGCAACTACTGATTCTTTTAATCAGTGCATATCTATGTCACCACTGACCCTCTCATCCCAATCTTTATTTCTTTAACACCCTTTGGTGAGTGATCTTGCCAAGTGCCTTCCAGGAATCAAAGGAGATATTTGCCTACATATCCAATAATTCTGCTATTTTATTGATGTCCAGCACCACTCTGTAATCTTATAAAACCCCTGCAACTCCTTTCAAAAAGTATTCTCTACAACTACCTGAAAGGAGGTTGTAGGGAGGTGGGTGTTGGTCTCTTTTCCCAAGTAACTAGCGATAGGACAAGAGGAAATGGCCTCAAGTTGCAGCAGGCGAGGTTTAGATTGGATATTAAGAAAAATTTCTTTACTGAAAGAGTGGTCAGGCACTGGAACAGGCTGCCCAAGGAAGTGGTGGAGTCACCATCCCTGGAGGTGTTCAAAAAATGTGTAGACATGGCACTCCAGGACATGGTTTAGTAGGCACGGGGGTGTTAGGTTGACGGTTGGACTTGATGATCTTGGAGGTCTTTTCCAACCTTAAAGATTCTATCATTCTATGAAAAACAGTTATCATCATTTGCTACACTTCCATTCCTCTAGTATCCAGATTGTTACTGTAGGTGAGAGACAAGTGGTTCTACACGACAACTAGTAATTCAGCTATTTCATATTTGCATCTCTTTAGAGCTCTCAGGTGAAAAATGCGGTCCTGCTGATAACTCTCTGTTAACTCTCCATGCCATGGCCACTTAGGACAATCTGTCTTTTCATGGGTTTGCCATTGCCAAGGCTCAGTCCTCCAAAACTGCATCAGGTTTGGGACATTCTGAAGTCATTCTTTGTTCCTATGAAAGTAACTGAAATGAAAGTTGTAAAAAGGTCAGGAGAGAAAAAAAAACATAGCAACCTGTCACAGGGAGACCATGTCAGAATGCTCCTTTCAAAGGCTGGATATTTCAAACCTCCTTATTTAACTTCCCATGGCATTCCTGGAAAAGCTTTGTGGATCAGGAGAAGAGAAAAGTAAGAGTCTGTGTGCACAACAGCTTCTTTTCCCCTTCAGTTGTGTTTCTTTTTCTGTCTACACTCTCTTGGTTAAAAAGGAATGAACAAACAAAAGATCATGGTGCATACGCATCCTTTTTTTAAGTAGGATGAGCCTTCATGAAATAGAAGTTTCTGTAACAAAGGCTTTTAGACACTGGGGCTTTTTATATATTGCTCACATATAATTTAGTAATGAGTAGTTACTGATGTAGTTAGGCAGTTGTGGACCCAATTATCCAATTACTGCCACTGACTGCACAAACAGAGTAATTGTACCGCAACGTGCTCATGTACTTTGCATTCGTGCGTTTGTAAGCCTGGTGTCATCCTTTCAGTGCTATGCCAGAGTGGGGACAGTACACCCTGTTTATTACCACGTTTGTCCCTGGGGAAATTGTAGTGCATATTTAGGGAGAAAACATTCTGGGTTTTCACAAAAGGCAGCTAATGGTAGAACTATCATGAGATATTTGGCAAGCGGGAACATTAATTCTCTCAAACTCAGATGACATTGAAGTTAAATTTTCTGACTTCTCTGAGCTTCCTATTCTCAAAGTTCTCTTTTGTGATAAGATAATTCTATTCCTTATAGATGCTGAAAAGTCATAGCAGCCTCATTATCCAGAAATTTGCATGCAACTGAAATAAATCCACAGTGAAAACTGAATTTTCTCCTTTGTCTTAACGGAATATTAGAGTTCAGTGCATGCCACAAAATACAAACCCAGATCTAACTCTTAACAAATTTCAGCATTCTTCATGTTATTCCTCTTGACACTTGATTTGGCTTGGGGAGACAGAGGTGCATCCCTTAAGTCTATGCCTGTGCAACAGCAGTTTAAAAAATTAGGCAAATTTTTCTTCAAGACTCAAGTTCATATGCAAAGCTAAATAATAAAAGTAGATTACATGGTCAGTTGCAAATAAATCAGATCAAAATTTCATACCAAGCAGGAGTGGGGTGCGTATTCTTCCACAAACTGAAGCAACATGTTTCCCTTCACACTTGTATTTCTGACTGTGAATTGTTGTGTAGGAAGTATAATGACTTGGGACAATTACTGAATAAAATAGCACTGCAGGAAAGGATATATTCTTTGTGGGATGTAGCAAAGGTAAAATCACAGATTGCTCTAAATTGCTTGTATAGAACATGCCTTATAAGCATAAAATACATGAGTATTTTTGCCTTGATACAGCAATATTCTTACAGTGTTAATCTTTTTCCTGTTAATCTCCCAGATTCTCACAGTGCATAGCTCTCTTCCATTTGTCCCTTAGCCTAAAAAGTAGTTGATCAAACTCCAGGACCATGTTTATCTTGCTGGAGGCAATTAGTTAGGACCAGCTGTCAAAGCCACAGCCGGTTCCTAGCACACGTGCGTGTAGCTTGTCAGCATGCGCAAGTAGCAGCATATGCCTTCCAGAAGATAATGATACTGATCTCAAACTGGAATTGGGTTTTGTTTGGTAGAATAACACATGGAGGAACAGATTACACCATAACCAAACACTACGTTATTTCAATAAATGATTCAACTTCAGGCCTATTTTTGGTTTCATAGACTGTTAGCACAGCAGCTGCTTTTAATATAAGCTCCAGTTTATCTATGCCCTCCCAGTACTTAGAGGTTTGAATACTCCTTTTGAATTTCGTCCCACCTCTATTTTTAAAAGCTCATTTATCAGATAAGTGCAGCTGAAAGACCGAGAAATCTCTAGGCTTTGAATGGATGGATTAGATTAAAGTGTTGGGCATAAGAAGTTAAGATGTTATTCAAGTATACTACTTCCCCTGCACATCAGTGTTTTCAACACTTTGTCATATTTAGAATCCGTTTAGCTGCAATATTATTAGAAACACTAGTTAAGTGTTATTTATGAAAGAAAAACAAAATAATGTTACCATTTGTGAGCCAGAAAGGTCTACCTCCTACTGAATGAGAACTGTCAAATAATAAAGAGCTCTTTGAAATCCATAAAAAAACTCCTGTAGCTAAGTAGGTTCTACATCAGACCTCTGTGATTCCCAACAAATTCAAAATGTAAAATCAATAAAGAGCAAATGAAGATTAAGCTCACAGCAATTGCAAAGTACAGAGATGAGAATATTTCATTCCAGGAGTCACTTATCAGGATCGAGAAACTCTGTATTTGGGTTGAGATACATTTCTCAGAATGAGCTTTATTCCCTTGCGCTCCCAAACACTTTGCCTCCCCCTGAGACGCTGCAACAGCCCCAGAAGGGAACTGCAAAGCCCAGGGGCTTTTCTGCACAAGGAACTTTAGGAAGAGAAAGTTTTATCAAGCCTGACAGGGCTGCAGTAGCTTATTGGGAAACTGAGACAACCACCTGCTGGAAGGGAAGTTCAAACCCAACGTGGTGATCTCTTCTGAAACTGGGAAGCAGAAAAAGGGCAGCAACAAACTGTTGAAGTTTCAGCCACTGCTAGCTGCACTGTCTTGAAGTAAACAGGGAGCTTATTAAAAGCAGACAAGTTAACATCTTGAAAAGAAGCAAGATAGGGAAGCTTTCCATTTTCTGAAGCACAGGTTTCTCAAGCTGGATTCAGATGTGTGGATGTGCTCTCTGCCTGCACATAATTTTGACTGTTAACTTTGGAGTTTAAGTCAACGCACAACTCCCGAGCAGCTGAAACATTTGGATTTTTTTACTTGCTTTTGAATTGCTGAGTTCTAGACTATGGAGGTGATAGCCTGTTCAATAAAGGGTGTCCCTTTCTTCAGAAAAGGGAAATGGAGCTGGAAGCTCACAAGGGGGGTAATTTTGAAACTCACTGTCTCCACGTTGTATCTTCAAAACTATTGCAGGAAGAGAGGCAAGATCATAACAACCTGTCTCCTTTTGGGATAACATTCTGGGAAGTGCAAGCCAGAGGAGAATGTGGGCAAAATAAGAAATGGGAGATGAGAAAGGAAAATATTGAGCAGATTTTGAAAATTATCCAAGTAATGTCTTAGATGAAAGTAATCCTTGACTATGAATGCAGAGCCTGCAAGTAGATGGGCCTTTTGGGTAGAGAATTCTTCTTACTAATCAAAAAGAGAAACTGTGCAAGCAATCTAAAAGGAGAATAATTCTATTAGTCACTCCTCATGCTCTGAGATTAACTCCTTTCAAAACACTGATTACAGCTCTAAGTACAGCCCAAAACTGGAATTTACAAATCAGATGAGAAAGTGGGATTTTAGCAGTTCAATTTCAGACCCTAGCCATTCTCTTTCTACATAACCAGGAGTAGCCTTTATAAGCTCATGAAGATCCACTGTGTAGATACTCATCTTATATGGTGAATTTTCCCTATAATTCATATTATGCTTCAGCCAATTTGGCAGTTGACTGCCTAGGACTGAAAGTTGTGCAGTGTATGGCAGCCCAACAAACCGCCCTGACTACTGCAGACCTCTGTGAAATGGCTCTCTGGCTTTTAAATTTCACTAGGCATCTGCATATAGAGGTCAGGCTGAAAACATCATTTTGAGTCTGGGTCTCTTTTGCTTCTCTGGTGTGTTTGGCCTCCCAGTTGACACAGAAGCCATGGGAGGAGACAAGGACAGTTCTTGCATCAAGCACGGGGTGCACGAGAACAACAAAGCCTAACCAGCCACTTTCATGTGTCACTCTTGGACACCCTTCGCTATTATCCAGGGCACATCAGTTTTTTAATACCTCAGGTCAATTATAACTAAGCAATAAATTACATTGTGAGAAGATACTGGGCCCCTGACAGACACCTGGAGAGAATAACATGAAAGAGCCATTTTAGGAAGAAGACAGGAGGAAGAAAGAAGCAGGACCAAAGAAGGTTGTTAGGCAGGAGACATCCTTCTGTCAGAGGATGCCTAGTATGATTTTTTTTTTAAATTACAGACTGTGGATTTAAGCACAATAATCTTAAAGTAGTGTGTTTGGGTTTTTTGGGGGGGGAGGGGAGGGGCTACAGTGGCAGCTTCTGCAAGAAGTTTCCCCTTTTTCAGTGGACTTTGCTGGGTCTAGAGTAGCCCCGCTACTGGCCAGGGCCGAGCCAATTGGTGATGGAATGA
>WHYT01013858.1:0-21728 GCA_009806455.1 Tetrax tetrax | reverse complement strand
AAAAATAAAAAAAAAAAAAAAAAAAAATGAAGAAGTGAAGAAGCAGAAGCTGAGGGCAGAGAGGGGCAGGCACAAGCCTTGTGGATCTTGCGGCCCTCACTCTCTGGCCTCCCACCGAGCTGCCGTCTGGGCCTGAATTGAACGGCCTGGCCCGGCCAAGAGAAGTGGAGAGAGATGTGCAGAGAACCTAAGAGGCATCTGCCTGAGACTGATTGTGAAGAATTTCTTGTGAGAGGAACGGCTGCAGACACCAGTGGAGAAGGAGGGGAATGAATAAAGTCACTCCCAGCAGAGATTCCCCTGCAGCCCATGCTGAGGCAGGTTGTTCCCCTGCAGCCCACGGAGGCCCACGGAGGAGCAGAGATCCACCTGCAGCCCGTGGAGGACCCTATGCCGGGGGCAGGCAGATGCCTGAAGGAAGCTGTGGCCCGTGGAGGGCCCGTGCTGGGACAACCTGTTCCTGAGGGACTGCACTTTGTGGAAAAACAACCCACGCCGGAGCAGTTCACAAAGGACTGTAACCTGTGGGAGGGACCCCACGCTGGAGCAGGGGAGGAATGTGAGGAGTTCTTCCCCTGAGGAAGGAAGGAGCGGTGTAAAGTGACAAGTGATGAACTGACCATAACCCCCATTCCCTCTTCCCCCCTGTGCCACTCAGAGGAGGGAAGGAGGCAGAGATAATTGAAATGAAGTTAAGCCCAGGAAGAGGGAGAGTGGGTGGAAGTTGTTTTGTTCTCTTCCTCGTAATCCTGCTGTGCTTTTATTAATCATAATAAACAAACAGTTTTCGCCAAGTCGAGTCTGTTTTGCCTGTAACAGTAACTTCAATGATGTCTCCCTATCCATATCCCAAACCTCGAGCCTTTTTGTTATATTATCTCTCCCCTATTCCCTCAGAGGGTGGGGAAAGTGAGTGAGAGACTGCGTAGCTTGGTTCTGAGCAGGGCTAAACTATGACAGTTATTTTGGTACCCAATGTGGACCTTGAAGAATTTGGGATAATGATATTATTTGGCTTGGATATTGATATTAATTAAAATTTCCATGGATTCTTCTGTAACAAGACTGCATGTTCTCTAGCTCCTCAAGGAATTAAATTGCAGAATTGGTTCCTGCCTGGTTTTAACCCCCAAACATATGGAGGTTGCACATTGCAAGTGCCCGGAACCATTTGCAGGGTCCTAGGAAGATGAGGTTGTCTCAGAAAAGCTTCCCCCCTTCTCTCTTTGCCTTTTCTCCCTTGTGCGTGAATACGTACAACTCGGGATGGAACAGGTCTGTCCAGCAGAATTCACATAACATACGCTTAAGCTCTTGCCTGAATGAAAGCTTTAACCATTGCTTAGCTCATACCCTGCTAAATGAAGTTCATAAGAACTAATAACACCAGTGCTTTATGATTATGAAACTATGTGGTCAAACTAAAAAAGCAAGTGCTCATCCTGTGCTAAGTCTGAGGGAAGCAGGCTGAAAGTTTGTTAACATGGATGATGTTGCTAGAAAAGATCCTAATATAGTTTTAGGCTTAAAGGCTTTAGGAAATCAAAACTCTGTAATGACTACATGTCACTATAGGCATTCAGAATGTACAGTTGGTAACCCAGGTAAAAGTGAATTTATCTCAGTATATACATTGACACAGCATCACCTGTATGTTCATTAAAAGCACATATATTTAAAGAACATGTAAATTGCCTAAGCACAGCAAAACAGAAAATAGTAATGCTGAGGTTATGTATTCAGTCTTAAATGAGTTCTTTTCACTGTTTCTTAACTGGTAATATAACATTTCTACTTCTCTATTTCTTCCAGTGTATCAAGGCATTTATTTTATATCCTCATCTAGCCCCAAAGCCAGTCATTTTTCCTTTAATTATTCCTCAAAGCAGTTATTAGTGTGTCAATAGATGTCCAAATATTAATATCAAACAGAAACTTAAAAAAAGGAACAAGCATCATTGCTTCTTTTATAATGTCTCATTTTTTCCTCTTTTTAAATTATAACTTCACTATTCACCTCCTAAATTAAATGTGCTTCTTTGAAATAGACGTAGATGAATTAGGGTCCAGTTCTGTTCCTATTCAAATCAATTAGTAAAATGCCCAATCATGCAAATGAAAGGGAAAATGAGACTCAGTTGTATCTCTCATTCCCAGCCTTAGCTTCCTTTTTTTCTCTTCTTTCTTAGATTCACTATACCTTTAGGTTGGTTTCGGAATGAGGTGGGGCTTAAAACATTGTTGTGTCTGCCCATGTTCATTTTTGAACCCTCTGGCTAAATCTATCTTAACTTGAGAGAGCTAGTGATCTCCAAGAGATTATATTTCTACAAATTCTGGGAAAATTGCAGAGAAGAGACTGACAAATCAGTTGTCCCTCTAGGAGAAGGATGACAGTGTGAGATGGGTAGCTGCTTCCCCTGTTTTGCTGGTCTGTGCTCCCTCCTGCTAAGCCAGTACTTGAGAAGCATGGGTAGCAAGGTTGGTAGCTGGGTATCAAAGAACACAAAGAAAGATGAGCCGGGATGAGTGTGATAGGAGTCTTAGGCAGATCGGATGCCAGAGGACATTAAGATTCACAAGTGACAACTCACAAATGGAAAGGTCTGTAATTTTTTTTTTTTTTGGAGGGGAGGGGGTTTGATCATGACTCGCAGTCCTTGTGCAGATCTAAGTTCAGAAGAGAAATCCAACAAAGTTGAATGAGCATTTGGCTAAGCTAAAACTAAGCAGAAACTTTGGGACTCAGCCCACTGGCACTAAGAGCTCACTTCCTCAAAGCATTTCCTCCCCAGATGTCAGAGTATTTCACCAGAATACCAGCTTATCTCACCCAGGGCAGCTGTGAAAGCTCGTATAAAGTCCAGCTTCTAAAAGTACCGTTTCACTTGGTGTTGAATTTTGCCCTCTTCCTTCAGTGATAAATTCCACAAAATTTTCATTTTTGTTTCAGAAATAGGATACACCAAATCCCTGGTCTTAAAAATGAAGGCTGCTGTATGTAAGGTCTTATAAACATAAAGTAGGACAAGAAATATGAAAATCAAATCCCATGGCCCACTTAGTTGTGGGAATTTCTTTCATTATAATAGCCAGTGCAGCTAATGTATCTCAGCTACAGCTAAAATTGTTCACATGCATGTTCCATTTTCTTCTTCACAGCTCCCTTGCTATTTAAAAAAGCTTAGTTTAAAAATGTTTTCCCCAGCTACTGATCCCACAATCACATTGGGCAGTTCCTCCAGCATCTTCAGGTAAATCCTACCCAACTCCATGGTTTTGAGTACATCCAACTTTTTTCAAGTCTCTAATTTGTTTGTCCCCTCCCCATCAAGGGAGGGCTGCCCCTCTCCATCCCAAATCACATCTGTACCAGAGCAGCCTTCGATTGTGAAGACTGAGGTGAAAAAAGTCATTGAATACTTAAATCTTTTTTGTTCCATTGTAACTAAGTTTCTTCTTCACCCATTGATGGGCCCATGCTTTTCCTGAACTTAACTTTGAAATCAGCATTCCCACAGAGTCTGTCTGGTTCCCATGAGTGCACCTCAGCAGTCTCAACTCCAGCTGGGCTTTGGCCTTCCTGATTTTCACACTAAGTACCTAATACCACTTTATAGTACCTAACACTGCTTTATACTGCCTGTCGTTGTTTCTACCTCTTCTCCACTCCCTTCTTGTGTGCTAGTTCAATGAGAAGCTCACCATCTAGCCATTTCTTCTGAAATTCCCAGTCTTCCCACACGACAAAATATTTCATTCCTGAGCTCTCAGTATGTTGCCTTTATAAACCAGACAGCTCTTCTCGGCACCCTTCCCCTTCACGGCAGCTCCCCAGGGAATGAAGCTTCATGGTCTTCTTCTCACCTTCCAGCCTTCCTCTGGACCCCAACCTCCAGCATCTTATGGTTGCTGCAGCAGGGCTGCCCTGTGTGACCACATCTGCCACCAGCTCTTCACTGCTTGTGAGCAGTAAGTTGAGTCAATCCTTGCCCCTGTGGACCAGGAGCCTCCTGGGTTTCCTGCCAGATGCCATGTTGACCTCCCAGCAGGCATCTGGGTGGCTGAACCCCCACCCCGAGGATGAGAGTCTACAAGCAGAAGCCTGCTGCCAGTCAGGAGCTTGTACTAGTTCCTGGGGAGCAAGCACCTTTCTGCTGTGGGTAAGCATTGCCTGTCCATACTGCCAGGCATTGCCAGCCACAGCTGCTATTAAACTTCGTAAGACTTTCCATAATAGTTTGCTATTGAAGAGGCTAGCTAGTCTTCTATTTTTAGACCTGTGCAAGCCTTTCTATCAATTACAGTGAGGCTTAATACAACAAAAATTATACTTCTTGAAAAATCTGGACCTTCGAATTCCCTTCTGAAAGTAATAGGAACATCAACCCAAATTGCTGCTTATCAATTGCTGATGTAATTGGAAGACAGATTACATGCAATACAGCTTTCCAGTTTGTTTTCATTTTTAATTCTTTTCTGGCATGGCAATCATATGTCTTACCCTATTCCCGTCAAAGACTTCTTTTTTTTAATTTTGATACAGCATCTAGGTCTCGGGAGAGAATGCTGGTGGTTAAAAAAAATAGTAGTCAGAGATATTTTTTTTAGAGTTTAATAAGAAAATGACTGTTTCTGTACTATGACATTTCTATTAAGCCCAGCTACACTTTGTTCAATCTGTGATTACGAAACAACTGTTTAGTAAAAGCTCAGATCCATTTGAATGCATTGTGGGGGCAGGGAAGAGTATTCGGCATAGTGGTAACGGAGTCTTATGTCCCTGACGACAATAGCATGTCTGAGAAATCTCACTCTGTGATAAAAATTATATAATTATGGGAACAAAAGATATACTGCCTTGGAGCTGGCAGCAATTTGTCAGGCTGGGTGGCTAAAACAGTACAGTCTGCTTCAGTAAGACGTGACCTTAACACTATGTTGCACTACATTAATGTTTTTATAGCATCTGGAATTTTCAGTGCTGAAATTCAGATTGAAAATGGGGAACTTTATGAAAAAGTGGTTACCTTTGAGAGTCTTCTCATCTGAAAGACTTTTAGACTCCTTTTTTCCACAGGAAAAAAGACAGTCCTGTACTACGCCTCCAGAGCTGCTGAGTGTGGTACACTTATTTTTAAAGTAGTTTTAGTCTGTGGGGTCAAAAAATAAAGGTGGAGAGTGTTGGTTTTAATGCTACCATCTATATTCTTCCCTTTCTATACCATTCTTTGAGGATCACCATCTGAAGATTTTCACTACCAGAAATGCTAATTAAATTTAGCATCAGAGATCCTAAAATGAGATCCTTGTTTCTGGAGATCAATAACACACTGAAGTGAAGCTGGTATAGAATCACAAAATCACAGAAGAGTTTGGTTTGGAAGGGACCTTTAAAGGCCATCTAGTCCAACCCTCCCTGCAAGAAGCAGGGACATCTCCAACCACATCAGGTTGCTCAGAGCTCTGTCCAACCTGGCCTTGAACGTTTCCAGGGATGGGGCATCCACCATCTCTCTGGGCAACCTGTGTCAGTGTTCCACCACCCTCATTGTAAAAAAATTTTTTACTTATATCCAGTCTGAATCTACCTCATACTATTTTAAACCATTACCCCTCTTCCTATCACAACAGGCCCTGCTAAGGAGTTTCTCCCCATCTTTCTTATAAGCCCCCTTTAAGTACTGGAAGGCCATTATAAGGTCTCCCCAGAGCCTTCTCTTCTCCAGACTGAACAACGTCAACTCTCTCAGCCTGTCCTCATAGGAGAGGTGCTCCAGCCCTCTCATCATCTTTGTGGCCCTCCTCTGGACCCTCTCCAAATGGTCCATGTCCTTCTTATGTTAGGGGCTCCAGAGCTGGATGTAATACTCCAGGTGGGGTCTCACCAGAGCAGAGCAGAAGGGCAAAATAACCTCCTCAGCGTGCTGGCTACACTTCCTTTCTGGGCTGCAAGGGCACATTGCCAGGTCATGTTGAGCTTCTCATCCACCATCACTCCCAAGTCCTTCTCCTCAGGGGTCCTCTTGATCCATTCTCCACTCAGCCTATAGTTGTGCTTGGGATTGCCCCGACCTATGTGCAGGACCTTGTGCTTGGCCTGGTTGAACTTCATGAGGCTTGCATGGGCCCACCTCTCCAGCCTGTCAAGGTCTCTCTAGATGGCATCTCTTCCCTCCAGCATGTCAACCACACCACATAGCTTGGTGTTGTCGGCAAACTATCCCACTGTCCATGTCACCAACAAAGATGTTAAACAGTGCCGGTCTCAATACCAACCCCTGAGGAACACCACTCGTCACTGGTCTCTGCTTAGACATTGAGCCATTGACCACCACTCTTTGAGTGTGGCCATCCAGCCAATTCCTTCTTCACTGAGTGGTCTGTCTGTCAAATCCATGTCTCTCCAGTTTAGACGCAAGGATGTCATGTGGGACAGTGTCAAATGCTTTGCATTAGCCCAGGTAGATGACATCAGTTGGCTGTCCCTTTTCCAGTAATGCTGTAACCCCCTCATAGAAGGCCATCAAACTGGTCAGTCACAATTTGCCATGTTGGTTGTCACCAATCATCTCTTTATTTTCCATGTGCCCTGGCATGGTTTCCAGGAGGAAATGCCATTAGTTCTCAGAAATAACGATCATAGACATTTAGAAATGGGCAACTTCGGTGCATCTAGTCCAATATATCCTATTCCAGTCATGGGGATCAGCCACTAGTAAGGTTTTCTTTCAGAGCTCAAAGTTGTGTGGTGCGTGGCTGTCTTGGTTGCAGTAGAGTGAGAGTCAGCAGTCTTTGAGTATTTTGAGTTTTAAGGACCATGTGGAAAGAAAAATACTTTTCTCTAATGTCTTACTCCTTCGCTTTCAAGGCTGTAGATAAATGGTGTTTGCTATGCCACCTCTGTAATGTGTTCTCTGTTTGCAAGGCATTATTTTTTATTCCCTACCTTACCCTACCTGTCTTTATCTAACCAAGTTTGTATGTTGCCTAAATACCTGAACGCTGCCAGCAGGAACTTCATTCTGGTATCTGCAGGGGCCTATTATCTTCTAAATAATTACCCACCCTCTCACAGCAAGCCACGACTATTTCAGTTTTAGTTTAGCTTTAGTTTCATCTGTTACTGACACTGGCTATGTCTGCTCAAGTAGAAAGGTTAGAGACTGACCCAGGAGCAATGGACTGGGTGGAATTTCCTAGTGTATCAAGTTCTACCTATCTGGTATTGCAAGCAACCAACCTGCATCTTCCTTTTTACAAACCGACCGAGTTCTGTTTTAAAACTATGTAGATTCCATCCTTTCTTATTTCCATTGTTTTAAAACAATCAAAACTTTATTGCTTTGGGTATAAGCCATCCTAGCCTTCAATCTACATTTACTCATGGCCAATTTATACTCATTCATTCCTGTGCCAGTATTGTTCTTTAGCATAAATGGCTCCTTCCCTTCCAGGTGTTTTACCTGTTTTGCATTCACAGAGAGCAACCATGACCTCTTTCAGCCTTTGCTTTTCTAAGCTGAGCAAGCTTTCTTCTCTAGAACACTTTTCATTACTGTCATAATTTCTCTGCACCTGTTCCAGTCTGAATTCCCTCTCCCTCAGTCACTGATGCTCGGAAGTGCATACAATACTCCAGATAAGGTTTTGGCAGTCACACACACCTGCATGAATATATATCTTTTTTTTTTTCCTAAAATTGCCTCAATTGACACATCTAAGCACCGTGCTTCAAGGAAGCTTCTCATTAGTGGCTCATAGTCAGATTCTGATCAGTTAATATACCCCAAAGCACTTTATCCCCTCCGTCGTTCCCACCTGGCACTCCCACAACATTTTCCCCGGGATATTTCTGGAGGGAATGGTTTCATTCATACAATTTTAGCCATCTAAATGTCAGTGGCCAGGCTCATCAACTTTAAGGTAGCTGTCCAAGGCGATTTAGGCAGACAAATCCCACTCTGTGATCCATCCCATCTATCTCCAATAAATCTCTAGTTTAGTACTACAGATGTCTAAAACCAAAGGTCACGCAGACTCTGGGACACATGTGGGCTATATTCCCATGTAAACATCCAGCCCTTGCCTGTCTTTTTTATTCTGTCATAGTCCATGCATCCACCTGGCACTTATTACATCAGAAGTGCTATAATAAGCATGTCGATATGGGCATCTATTCAATTTTGGCAAGTCCTTGATTGCAGCCTTTTGTATCAAGGCAGCTCCTGGTGCTTAAGAATTGCCACTGGGAATTGTGATACACAGTAAATCTAACTGATTTTGAATTGAGAACAACAGCTGTAATGAAGATTTGCATTTTTAAAGGCATGTAATTAACATCAGTATTAGCTTCTTCCTCCAGCTGAAAAGTCAAGCTGAACTACCTTTTGCTGAACTTGCCTTCGGTTTTATCACAGAATCATAGAATAGTTTGGTTTGGAAGGGACCTTTAAAAGTCATCTAGTCCAACACCCCCTGCAGTAAGCAGGGACATCTCCAACTAGATCAGGTTGCTCAGAGCTCAGTCCAACCTGATCTTGAACGTCTCCAGGGATAAGGCATCCACCACCTCTCTGGGCAACCTCCAGTGCCTCATCACCCTCATTGTAAAAAAATTTTCCTTACGTCTAGTCTAAATCTACCCTCTTTTTATTTAAAAGCTCTACCTCTTGTCCTATCACTACAGGCCCTGTTAAAAAGTCTGTTCCCACCCTTCCTATAGGCCCCCTTTAAGTACTGGAGGGCCACTATAAGGTCTCTCCAGAGCCTTCACTTCTCCAGGCTGAACAGCCCCAACTCTCTCAGCCTGTCCTCACAGGAGAAGTGCTCCAGCCTTCTCATCATCCTCGTGGCCTCCTCTGGACCTGGTCCAATAGGTCCATGTCTTTCCTGTACTGAGGGCTCCAGAGCTGGACTCCAGGTGGGGTCTCACCAGAGCGGAGTAGAGGGGCAGAATCACCTCCCTTGACCTGCTGGCCACGCTTCTTTTGATGCAGCCCAGGATACAGTTGGCCTTCTGTGCTGTGAGTGCACATTGTCAGCTCATGTCCAGCTTTTCATCCACAAGTATCCCCAAGTCTTTATCGGCAGGGCTGCTCTCAATCCCTTCATCCCCCAGCTTGTATTGATACTGAGGATTGTCCCAACCCAGGTGCAGGACCTTGCACTTAGCCTTGTTGAACCTCATGAGGTTCACATGGGCCCACTTCTCAAGCTTGTCCAGGTCCCTCTGGATGGCATCCTGTCCCTCAGATGTGTCAACTGTACCACTCAGCTTGGTATCATCTGCAAACTTGCTGAGGGTGCACTCAATCCCACTGTCTATATCACTGATGAAGATGTTAAACAGTACTGGTTCCAGTATGGACCCTGGAGGGACACCACTTGTCACTGATCTTCATCTGGACATTGAGCCATCGACCACTACTCTCTGGATGTGACCATCCAACCACTTCCTATCCATCAAATAGTCCATGCATCAACTCCATATCTCCCCAATTCAAAGAGAAAGATGTTGTGGGGGACCGTGTCAAAAGCCTTACAGAAGTCCAGATAGATGATATCCGTAGCTCTTCCCTAGTCCAATGATGTAGTCACTACAACACAGAAGGCCACTAGATTGATCAGGCAAGACTTGCTCTTGATGAAGCCATGAGGGCTGATTCAAATAAACTCCCTGTCCTCCAAGTGCCTTAACACACCTTCTAGGAGGATCTGTTCCATGATCTTCCCAGGCACAGAGGTGAGGCTGACAGGTCAGTAGTTCCCAGCGTCCTCCTTTCTCCTCTTTTGGATGCAATGTTTCCCTTTTTCCAGTCACCTGACTGCCATGACTTTTCAGATATCATGGAGAGTGGCTTGGCAACTACATGAGCCAATTTCCTTAGGACTCTGGGATGCATCTTGTCAGGTTTCAGAGACTTGTAAGTTCAGGTTCCTCAGGTGGTCTTGACCCTGATTTTCTTTTACAGTGGGAGGGACTTTGTTTCACCAGTCGCTGTCTTGCAGTCCATCCACTCAGGAGATGGGAAGAGAGATTTCCAGGGAAGACTAAGGCAAAAAAAGTTGTTGAGTACCTCAGCCTTCTCCTCGTCCATTGTTACCAGTTTGCCAGTCCTGTTCATCAGAGTGGGGTACACTTTCTGTGACCTTCCTTTTCTGGCTGACATATCTGTAGAAGCCCTTATTATTATTACTCTTTGTCTTCTTTGCCCCAGGCCCTGGCCTTCCTGAACCCATCCCAACACAACTGGGCAGTGTCCCTATACTCTTCCCAGGATACCTGTCCCTACTTCCACTGCTTGTACGTGTCCTTCTTGCCCTTCAGTTTGACCAGCAGGTTTTGACTCATCCATGCTGGTCTCTTCCCCTCCTTTCCAGATTTCTTACACCTGGGGATTGAGACGCCCTAAAAATGGCCACAGAGCCAGCATTGATGCTGAGTACAGAGACAATGTCTTTTAAGGGCCATGGTGTTACATCAGAAAGCTGTTTTGACAGCTCCTAAGTTGAATGATGCTATGCAGTGATCCTCTATGGATAAACTTTGCCACTATAAAATGAAAGTTTAAAAGTTAGATTGAGTTTTGCTCTTGTAGGTATTTATTTGAATTATGCCTATGGTTTCAATGGGAAAATAATTGTATTAATTGTTTTAATGTACTAGTACCTTACCTTCCCATCTACCTCCTATTTAAATTGAATGTTGCCATTAGTTTTCACAGTTTGTTTGTAAGAAGATAATTATACAATTGAAATTAATCCAGGGGGAAGAGTTATGAAAGACTATTGTTAATGTTGTTGTCACATGAATTTCTAGAATTCCTTGGTTTTTCCTACAGAAATACACAGTTCTATCCTTACAATGCATGCACATTATTATAAGTGTGACAAATAAAATCATGATTAATTGAGTCCATGAGAATTTAGAAATATGGCAGCATGTTTTCCTCCTGCATCCTCCTAACAAAAGGGTAAAAAATCAGCAAGGAGTAGCTTCCAACTAAAACTCTAGAAGGAGGAACTAAAAACAAACAAGCTAAAGGCAGAAAATAAGATTAGATCTGATATTAAATAACTTCTAAGGATTACAGAAAAATAAATTGAAACTAAGGCAACGCTACTTAAACATCCTGAGGAAAACCACATGACTGAAACAATCTGTATTTTTTTTTTTATTATTATTATTTCTTGTGTGTGTTCTTCCTTGCTCTAAATATTTTCAGCCATTCATTGCATTCAAATGTGTCTTATCTTCTGATTATGGACACAACTCCACTTCGCTTAGGCGAGTCAGTGGCAGTCAAAGCTTTAAATCTGCAGAAGATGCAAAGTAGTTAAAAAAGCTAGAGCCCCTCTTATCTTCTGCCAGCAGAGGATCTGGCCCCCGGGTACTTCAATAAAGAAGGAGAGCCAAAAAAAGTATGCTGTTAGGAAAAGTCTCCATTTGCTGCTACTTTGCCAGTCCAAACTAAACTGCAACATTTTTTTTCTCAAAATATGTAATGTAGACATCAAAAATATTATTTTGTGGCAAGAGGAATTCTGCCCAACCTCATAGGTACATGGAAAACAAAGGATAATGAAATAGACAAAAGAGGGTCAATTTGCATACTGATTTTCCACAAGACTTCTTAACTTCAGCTTGCAGAGACATTAGGGGGCAGGCCAAGAAAGAAAAATAAAAACATCTGAACAATGGGTCTGCAGCCAAACCATCGTTTGCTGACACCACTGGTTCTGCGTCAGCTGCTGAGGCTCTGGTTAAGGTAACAACTCAACCATCCCAGACAACCAACAACTAGACCACCACCGTGGCCTGGTATGAAAGAAGAAAACTATTCAGTAGGGCAACTCTGCAAAAATCTTATATATTCCTGCTTTAGATAACATCCTCTCTGTGATAACAGAGTGTAGAGTTATTTCAGACTCATCATTTCCTTTTTCCTTCATGAATAGGAGTACCTGTACCTGCTACAAAGGGAGTGGATATTTAAAGCTCCAAACTCATCGCCAAATAGATGAAATAAACATTACTACTTTACCTCAGACCTAACAAGTGAGTCAGCAGTCAGATTCTATTTCCCCTGCTGAAGTCAGAAAACAAATTAAGCTGACAGCGCACCTCTAATGGTGATGACATCACTGAGAGTGGAGTTATTTTCAGTCTCCAGAGCACTGGTAAAGGAGAGCTTAAAAGAGAGGGAAAAAAGCTTAACTTTTTCTCATGTCTATTTGCTTTGCACTGACTCCCTCAAATTAGATATTTTTTGCAATTGTCATTTCATGCTTAAAAGTATATATGCATTTTTCAAAGACTTGTAACTGAATAAATCTCTTTCCTTTCTTTCTTTAGGGAGCACCAATACCTAAGGTTTACAGCAATTTTAGCCTTGTATTAACAAGGGAACAAGTCCTCCTTTAGGATTATACCTAAATAAAACAGGGAAGAGCTTAAACCATTTGCCAAAATGTTCGAAAGTGTCCTTAGATGGAGTCTGTCAGTCTTTAGATGGCCAACCTGTGAACCCCAGAGGACAGTATAGGATGTGGCTCTACATCTGCAAAAGAATCTTTCTCTCAAGTGCACTCCTTACTTTTAAGGTGGAGATGGAAAAGCTTCTGCTTTTTGACAGTACAAAAGCTGCAATTTGAAGAGTTTTCTAACTAAAAAAAAAAATGCAGTTTCTGGGACAACAGCTGAGAGACGCTATTAAAGTGGATACAAGGAGACTCGAGGGGATTTGGGGAAAAGCAGGGCTTTCTACGTGATAAGCCTGAAGCACAAAGTGACATAAAAAATGCATGAGGCTGAGAAACAGTAGGAAAGAAGATGTAGAAGGATACGGAACCATGAACAAGGTAAAGGATAAAATGAGAAAAGTTAAATAAGCTGAGACAGAGTTTTGCTGAGCCGCAAAACTGAACCTGAGTAAGAAGCAGAAAGAAGTGAAGGTGCAGAAATGTCAAGAGAGATGGGAGCAGTCTGGCTTTATTGGTGAGTGATGAGATGCAAGGTGATGAGAACATTGCAGCAACAGGACTGCAACTCCTGGCAGTGGCAACAGCGAGGAAATGCTGAATTGCAAATACGCAGCTCCCGAAGGTACAGGATTTAATGAGAAGCTGATGACTTGACAAGAAGGATTAGAGAGGTTTCTTGTACAGCAAGTGGGAAGGTATTAAGAGAAAGGGTTTATATGTGAAAAGGAGGAAAGTTTTGGGCACACCGCATGCAATGCGGAGACAGGTGAAAATAAAGATGACTGGGCAGGAAAGAGGAGATGTGGTAAGTGAGGAAATAGAGGTACCTGAGGAGGGTGAGGACCTCAGATCTGCTGGGAGAGCAGGAGACCTGCTTCTTCTGCCAAGTGCCAGCTTGGAGCTCTGTGAGAACGATGAAGAATACCTTCAAAGAAACACAAAAACAAAGTTAAGAGAACTAGGTCTGTCTTCAGAAGACAAAATGGAGAAGAAGAAATGTACAGAGGATTAAGAGGACTGAGAAGAGACAGTCAGAGCTGGCTGGAAGGAAATTAGTGACAGATTTCCTGCTTGTCTCCAAGGAAAAATAAACCCAGTGTGGAATGTAACCCTTTAAACAAGAGCACTGGCATGTCACTAATGTAAAAGGGGTTTCTGCGGACTAAAGCAGACAAATTTTGTCATATAGATGAGTGGTGCTTTAAGGAGCTCATAAAGGATCTCTTTGTCCTGAGACGCTATTAAACCAAAAAAAAAATCTGTAGCAATGAAATTAATAATTAAAGAATCCTTGCAACAGACCAATTCGGCACTCTCTGGAGATGGCCATCTTATTGCAATTTACACTGTCTCTTAACCAACGTCATTAGTAGTGGTTCTAGAAAGCACAAAGGAATGAGACACTGAAATACTGCAGGAACACTGTCAACACTGATCAAAGCCCTCATCGTAGCTTTTGTTCAACTAGGGCAAGCAGCTCATTTGTGCACAGCAGAGGAGCATTCATTCTGGTGAAGTAGGCAAAATAACGTCATTCCTTCCTGAGAACTGTGATTTTTAAAATAGCTTCTTTGAAGTCAGACAAAGTTTCCGTTTTGCTGAAAGTGCATCAGTAGAGGAGGAATATAATCCTGACAACTCACTTAATCCTTTCTACTGTCTGTGGTGATGTAATACCAAAGACTCTATTAGCTTGTAGGCCCACTCATGAGCTGAAAATTTGCTTCTTACTGCAAACATTTAGCTGAAGCCATTGGAAATTTTATCTGGTTGAAATGGATTTAATGAGACACTGAATGGTTGTTTGTTTCATTAATCTTGTATCAAGTGACTTTAAAAAAGAAAATATTGGCAGATTTCTACAATTGCTTAGAGCATCCCTATGCCTTATCACTGTTAACATATCAGCCTTTCTGATTTCCTGTTATTCACTAAATATTGACACAAAAAGCCTTATATAGGATTAACAGGCTATTCATTTCCACTTGCTCTTTTTCCTCTTCCCTGTTTAAGGAGCCAGCTCCCTGTGGGATTGTATCATCGCATGGTCCTGGAATGATTGCTAGGGATCTAAAATATCTATCTTCAGAGTAGGCACCTGTGTTTTTCACCAGTAAATCACCCATGGGACACAAGGAAGGGTGCTAGTATGCTGTGGAGTTTGCCAGCCACCAGCTCATAATGAGTGGTGAAGAAACTTTTCAGGCTAAGTTAACCGTGAGTGAAGTTCCTTTTTCACAGAAGTCATATACATGGCAGTGTGATTCTGTCACATACCTGAATTACAGGGGGGGCAGGGATCACAGCAGGAATTCCCCAGCTGCAGTGGAACAGCAGACATCATACAGGAAAATGGGGAAAACGATACCTACTGCCTGTGTACACCATCCACAACTGCAGTCCCTTGTGATTTACATTTGGTGATGATGCTACAGGTTTTATTGATCATGGGAGAAAACATATGGACATGGTGGCTGGACACAAAACTGGTTTCCCCTCTGAACGACACTCCTTGGTTCTCTACAGGGGAAAAAAGCAAGGCACCAATGTGAGATGCTAGTGGGAGAGCAAGTGATCTATACTGAGGGAACACATGGATCTTTCAAACCAGTAGAGGTAGCAAACTGTATTTTTAAGCCTGATCACTTCAGCAGCAGGTATTTCAGAGAAGATCAGCAGGCTGCTGGGAATGAGGATCAGATGTTGTCAAGCAGGATAAAGGACAGCTGTTAGCTCAGGAGAATCCTGTTGAGTGTAATTAAGGGTCAGGAAAGAGAAAGTAAAGCTTTCTAGATTTAAAAGGGATTCTTAGCTAAGAAACACTGGATGATCTGTAAAAGGAAGTGAGGAGTAAGGTTGTCAAGAATAGATGATTTGGTGGGTATGTTTTGAAGAGACCAAGGGATGGGTGAGGCCATTAAAACTATTTAATTGGGAGAGCATAAAATCAGGAAATTGAGGTAGTAAGGTTAGATCCCAAAAAAGCTAGACTCTTTAAATCAGACCTAATTTGATAGCAATAATAGAAAGGTATGTGACCCTTAAAGTCCTAGGTCTGGGCGAGGAGACAGGGAGGGTACATATTATGCTGTGCTCTCCTCTAGTCCTGCTGTGTTTTATAGCAGAGACTTGTGAAACCAACAAGTTTGTTATCACTACACTATCTCATATAATATGATCTCATATTCTATCACTTTTGTATCTTTTTTTTTTCCTTTTTTTTTGTGAACAGCTAGATTGTGTCTTATGTAACCCAGGAGAACTCTGGCCTTTGGAGACTGATGCTTGTTCATACTCTACTGTTTGTTTCTCTTTTTTGTCTCAAAATACCACAATCTGAAACGATGATCTGCTTCTCAGTGTTCCTCTGTGACACAGTGACAACTTGTATTCAGTATTTGATAGCAGATTTCCATGTAAGATTTCAAAACTCAGCAGAAGGTTGCTCATATTCTGCGGTGAACAAGATAATCTTTGTCATTCAGAAGATAAATCTGAGCTATCTGTGTGTACAGAAACTCTAAGAGGAGAACATATGTTGGAGACAGGTATGCTGTAATGAGACCATATTTTATTGAATTCCAGATTTCCACTCAGGATGTAGAAACCACAGGCACAGTATTTCCTGATAGTATAGTGACCACAGATAACTTAGAGCAGTAATATCATCGAGCCTGATCCATTATGCTTTACTCCTTCACTGCAATTTTATGTAAACATACATACATCCAGAAAAGCTAGAGTTCTAAGCAGTGAGTCAAACACCGTATCTCTAATATATGTAGGATTTAGAAGTATTCTTATTGTCATTATCGCATCTTCTACTACACTTGCAGGATCAGAACTTCAAAGAAGAGCGTGCCAGAGGAAATTGTAAGAAATGTTTGCATTCCTGTACGATTCCATCATCCAGGGGCCTATAATGGTGAACGCACTCTTCAGCAGATGTTGTTTGAAAGGTCAGGTTAAGTCTTAATACACGATAGACATTCATTTCGGTCCTTCCCTTTTTAATTATTGATTATAACTCTCTTTCACCCTTGTTTGTAGAGCAAACACTTCTGGTGTCTCTGCTATGACAATCCACACCAGCTGGAAACTTCTTGCGGTGCTTTGTCTCTCTCCCCCTGGTCTTTGTCAGTTTTCCAAACATCAATGAAACCATCCTTTCACTATTCCAATGAGGTTAAGGAGATGTTCTTTATATTTGCAACTAAAGCACAGAGCAAACAGTTCTAATTAGCACTAAGGCTTCTTTAGTCTGTTGTGGCAGGATGTATTTACACTTCTCCAATCAAGGCCTCTTCGCACTTTTGAAAACATCATTAAGAAAGACTAAGTCTCCTTAGTTGAATCTCATCTATATTAAGTGACTTGCTAAATTACGCAATTGTCCTTTGTGATCTGCTAGGAATTGAATCCAGGTGTCTCCAGAGTAAGTGACTCCCTGCATTACCAGCTATACAAATAAACGTATTGATTTTTTTTTTAACTCTTTAGGGGTTTTTCCCATGTAAATTCAGACAGTAATTTCTGTATATTTTCTTGTGCATTAAATTCAAATTATACTATGTTTTTAATTCTTGAAACTGAAATTTCGCACTTGTGGAATGCATTTACTTGTTCATATTCTATTCATTTTAATCCAGACGATACTGCATTATAATTTGCACCCGATACACTACTACACCTTCTAGATGAGTGCTGGATTGTGGGTTTTGTTGCCATAAATAGTTCATTTTGTTTTTCCATCCCTTTTATTTGTATTTTAAAAATACAAGTTCAAGCTCCGAAATATTATTCTGATAGTAATATTAACAAACTAATCCTGTTTTATACTTATTTTTTTTTTAGTATGATTATGGTGATTTACTAACTCTGCCATTAATTACGCCTTAATTGCAAAGAGTAAGTAGGTAGTACTTCAAACCTAAACAAAGCATTAGATGCCACCGACCATAAGCAAGCTTCTCCAATTTCTACAGCTCACACATCAAGATGCCTTCTGTGGGGAAAGACAGGTATGTCCTACTAAGCTGATGTCTCCTTTTCAATGGGGTGACATTTTAGTGAGATTTGTTAGAAGTGAGATAAAAAAAATGGTGCAGCTTGTGAAGCCCACCTAATTCATATGATGACCTTTGAAGGTCCCTTCCAACTCTAACCATTCTATGATTCTATGACAGGTTAACAGGATTTTATACAGCACTGTCATTTGAGTGCCATATGCTACCCTTTTCCCAATGAACGTGATAAAATTTTCAAGTGCAATGCATGTAGAACATCTGTGTGTAAAACAATTGCAACCACTTACGCAAAGGTGAAATCAACCCACACAACTGAGTCTGGTGACAGACAGTTATTAATGGTCAAGTAGTGATGGCTGTGCCTAGAGGGAAAGAGGTTGAAAGGAAAGGTCTGCTGCCACAGGTGAAAGCACGATCTTGCTTTGGCCTGAGACAACAGGAATGAAAAATAGGAGCTGCTGTCTTGAGGCAAAATATCTTCAGTGTCTTGCCGCTGACTGGGAGGACGATCCAACTCTTGAGCTTAGCAGGATCTGAAAGTCAGAATCCCCCGCATGTCCCAGAGATTAACTGATATGTTTCTCTTCCCCATGGAGACAATTTCCAGATGATTTTCTTGCCCTGAAGTCTGTTCTTGCATAGTAGCTCCTACTAAAATCCCAATACAGCTTTCTCCTTTATAAAATTTAAATGTGTGGTGTGATAATACTCAAACCCCCGAACAATGAAATGGCATACTTCTGCCTACCCTCTGTACTTTGGTGCCTGAGAAAAGGTCAGATTTCTATTGTCTGCAGTCCTCTTATATGCTAGTGCGTAAGATCTTTGCCCTTGTTTTTTCTGGGTTTGTAGGATGCACACAGGGCAGGACAAAAAATGACCAACATAACAAAATTTAGAGATGCTAACTGAAATGTGACACCCACTCTTCTTCTAAAAAGAGTTTTTAATTCAAACAAGTAATTTGGAATGGCAGGAAAGGACTAGATAACTATGAAAGGAAAAGAGGAGGTGATGGAATTTTTTACTTAGAGGAAGGAAGTCTTTTCATATAAAGAAGGACTGCTTGAACAATGTTAAATGCAAGCTTAGGTTTAGAGTTTCTTTCCTGTTGTTGTTGCCACCTTTCAGCTGCTCAGGTTCTTTTCCCTAATGGCACATCTCAAACATATGTACCTGACTGTGTAGTTGATGCAGGTACAAATGCATGAGCTTTGATAATGTAAAGCGAATTATCCCCGTGAGAGAACAGAAACTGATGTTTCCAGAGGGATAGAAGGAAACAATTTTTTTCATCATGGATTTTTACATGAGCTCAAAGATTTTTTTTTTTAGAAGTCCTGATTTGTGTGTCAAACTCATAATGTACAACTACTGTGAATATGAGGGTGTTTTACTCAACATTCCAGCAGCCAGTTTGAGACCAAAGTGACCTGGTGCTGATCAGACTACAAAAAAAAAAATTATTTCTTGCTATTAACATCATGCAATTAAGCATAAAGGCTGCCAAGCACTACTGAATTATCTGTTTTCTATTACTTTGCTCTAAATTTCATATCAATAACTGGGCAGTTTTGCAAATTGCCCAGTTTTAAAGAAGCAGTCCCAACCTCTCTTCAATCTTTAACTCAAACTTTGAGAGGATTGGTTGGTGGGTGGTGTTTGGTTTGTTATTTTTTGGTTTTGGGGTTTTTGTTGGGTTTTTTTTGTTTTGTTTTTTTGAGAAGGCAACAACAGAAGGTAAAAAGGATAGGGCTGGTTTTGACATAGATCTATTCCCCAGCCTAACTCACTACGTGGCAGCACATGCAATTGCACCACTTCAAAAGAGAGGCTGATGCAAGGGCCAGACTGAACAGCAGTGAGCAAAAGGAAGGCACAGCTGCTTCTCCTGGCAGTGGTGATGGCTTCAAGTGGTCATTCAACTATGACCTTTTACTCCAGATATGGAAGCCTCTGTAGTACCAGCTGAAGTCTGATTCATTATAAGCAACTGCCTATCCACTCCTTTGTACCTCTTTGTAGATAGTTATTATGCTTACACGAACATAAAGTGGGATCAAAAATGCTACCAAGCAGAAACAGAAGTAGCCTGTGTTCATCACAGTAGTGTGTGCATGCACATACACACATTTTTAATTAGCCATCTTGCCATTCCTCCCACCCTTAAAAAACTTCAAAATATTTAAAGAATGTTAACTTTCATCAAGGATGGAAAAAAGCACGTAACCTGTCAAAATCTAGAAATGCTTTGGGACGCTGGGGGCTGTTGAAAATGAAGCAGCCTTCTAAAACACAGTTCTGAAAAACTTGGCTTTGACAGCAAGATGTCTGACACCAGGACCCATCTTCAGTTGCTGGTCTAATGTTTCAAGGATTCTTCGGCATCAGCCAAGCCATCTGACGTTGCAAAAGATGGGTGTTTATTACAGTGCTTAATATTTTAAGAGAGCCATGTAAGACTGCATACATTTGTGGATCTCAGCATATGTTTAACTCAGCTGTTTGTGTACTTGCTAACCGCTGAGGATAAAAAGTAAAAGAAGGTCTGTTTTCAGAACCTGTGGGGTTTTTTTTGACAGCTTTATCTTCACGTCTCCTGGCCTGCAGAAGTATGACTTTTCCGCTTTGAGGCAACTCTTACTCATGCACTCCAACCACTACTTTAAACGGTATTGCAATAAAAACAAATTCCTGCATCTTAATTCCTTTTCCTCTTTGCCTAATGATATTCTGCACAACGCTACGTCTGCCTCCCAACTTTTCAACCCACTCTTCTGTTTACTCAAAGAAACTTTTTGCCTCTCTTGTTCCCCCCACAAGCTCACCCACCCGAGCAGCGGCAGCCCCGGGCCTGGGCCGGGCTTCCCCATGCCCCTCTGACAACCCTGTCGCTCGGGGCCGGCCTGACCGGACCTGGCAGCGACAACAGCGAAGACGAAACCCCGCACGGGCGCTTCGTGTAACGAACCGCGCCTCGGCCGCTGCCGCCGTTCCGCCCAGCGGGCCTGCCGAAACCGACTGAGGCGGAGAGCGGCGAACTACGGACGGGCCTCGCCCCCGGGAGTCCCAGCCCGGCTGCCCGCGCTCACCGAGCGCTTCCCCCGCCCGCCAACCAGCCAAGGGCGGCGGCGGCGGCGGCGGCGGCACGGCTGCGCCCGCCACTGACCCGGTCCTGTCCGGGTCTCCCGCAGCGCCGCGCTCCAGGCTCTCGCCTTCGGCTCGGCTCCGCTCCGCTCTGCCGTGCGCGGCCGCCGCCTCCCGCTGAGCCGAGCGGGCCTCGCCGCCCCCATCCCCCGCGGTGGGCGAAGGCCGGGGCGGCGAGGGACCCGCCCGGCAGTGGCGCGCGCAGGCGCCGTTGGCCGGCCAGGTACGGGCCGGGCGCCATGTTGTGAGCGGAAGCCGGGCCCGAGCGGTGGGGCCGGGGGGAGGGCGGAAGCGCGGCTCCGCCTGGCAGCGGGGAGGGGGTGGAGGAACGGACGGACGGACGGACGGCGGCAGCGGGCAGCAGACGCCGCTTGTCGGTGGAGCTAGCTGAGGTGTCCCGCGCCCTCCGGAGGGTTCGTTGCTTGCTTCGCCGCCCCCGCCTCGTCCACCGCCGCCGGGGTGCGGGGAAGCGGAGCGCGGAGGCTGCGGGAGCCGGGCGGGGAAGATGCCCCTGGCGCAGCTGGCGGACCCTTGGCAGAAGATGGCTGTGGAGAGCGCGGCCGAGAGCAGCAGCGAGGTACGGGGCGGGCGGGGGGCGTTGTGGGGAAAGTTACGAAGGGAAGACGGGACCTGGGCTCCCGCCGCCGCCGGTCAAGGGACCGGCGGAGTTTCCCCTCGCGGGCGCTCGGGGCGGGCAGCGCCGCGACTGCGGGCGGGAGGCTGGGAGGGGAGCGGGGGAACAGCGGCCCGGCGAGGGGGGGGAGAAACGGGGCGCTCAGGCGGGCAGCGAGTTGGGGCTGAACGTCGGCGCCTGCCGTCCGGCCGGCCCCTGCGCGCCGCTTCCTCTCCGGGGCACTGACTCACGGCCCGGACCGGCCGGGACTCCCCCTCGCCGGGGCTCGGGGCGTGTTTCACGGGACCGGGCTGCTCCCGGCTCACTCACTCCCTCCCCTTCCGCCCCCTTCCCCGGGAGGGAGTAACCTGCTTCTGCGGCGGCCGCCGACTCGGGCGCTTTTGTTCTAGCGCGGTGTCTGGTTACTGTCACGGCGAGTTTCCCTTCCCGGGGCG
>WHYT01013854.1:59278-129986 GCA_009806455.1 Tetrax tetrax | reverse complement strand
TTTTTTTTTTTTTTTTTTTTTTTTTTTTTTTCTCTTTTGCCTTTTATTTTTTTAATGCTGTATTCGAATCTCATTTGCTCTCAGAGATCATCCGGTAACTGGAGAACGGGTGAAATTCTGACATCATGCAAGTCAGGGGTGAAAACTGAGCAGTTCTTTGACCAAAGTCACTTCCTTTTGCCCTGTTTATAACTGTGTTTTTGTGAATGCAACTGCCATTATCTAAGGAACACTCTCAACAAAGACTGTGTCTGGAGTTTCAGCACTCCACCCCTTTTCTGCTCAGGCAGTGAGTGGTGTGTGTCCTTAGGAACCTCAAAAGACTTTTCCAGGGAGGATGAGACTTCGTGTATAGCGAAGTAAAGATAAGGCCCGAAGACTTCTTAGGCCCTACCAAGGCAGGGAAAGGGTGAAGCTTGGGGAGGGGGAAAAAAGGGTGAGCACTTTGGTTTGTGGGCCTCCTCCCATCCCCCATTTCATATAATTTTCCTTTTCTGGAAAATTATATTTTTTCTGGAAGTACTTTTTGAGAGTAGGTCAGTGGTATCTCTGCCCATTCCCATTTAACAGCGCCTGATTTTGCTTTGTTTGTTTGTATTTTACTGGACTGTGTGGGAAACAGGTGGGCCAACTTAGGCATAAATGGGAATTTAGTTCAGTGGATGTGTCTCAGGTGGATCACAGACTGATTAGACCAAATAATAAGTAAGTTCTGCACGTGTGCCTCTCTTCCAAGTGTTTATCATTTCATTAAAAAGAGCCTCTGAGCATTTGGGCAGTCAGAATGGCAGATGATCTGAGAAACACCGTTTTCTGTTGCTGCGTTTTTATAAATACCGTGTCCCTGCTCAAAACTTCCAGGAATACAATATCTATCTGGAATAAAAAGCAGCAAAGACTTCAGCATGCTGCCTGGCTTGAGATTGCTTCCCAGCTTTGTAAATAGCAGTTTAGCTGTGTCTTCAAGGATGCAGTTTTCTGTTACAAATCGTTTAAATTGAAATAAAGACTTTCTGTTTCTTCTCAGCTGGCTAAGGAGTTGTCGTACTCAAATCAGCAAGAGTCCTGGTGATGCAGAAGTTGAGTAAACATAATTCCATTAAACCCTGCACGTGTCCTCATCGGCCTGAGTTCGAAGCCGTGTTTTTGTAGAGGGTAGGTGGGAGAAGTCGCTGTTCAGGTTTCAAAGAAAGTTAGAAAATAGGTGTGGGTCCCTCCTGTGCACCGCTGTCAGCAGGTGACTGCCAAAGTATAACTCAGTGTGGAGAATGAGACAGACAGCGAAGTGGGATAGGCTGGTAGCCATGAAGACTTAGTTCTGGAGGACAGAGCTTTGACAGCACAGTATCTGAATTTAATGGTGAAACCATGCTGTTTATCTAATAAAATGAGGAAAAAGGGTAACAAAATCACATCTGAAGAGAGGAAATGGGAGTAGCTGTCAGCCTGCACAGGCCGCATCGTCATCTGTTCCTTAATCTCTTGCTGCAAACTTATTTTTTGCAGATTTGGTGGAAAGGAAAGTTTTTTAAAAACTATCTATTTTTAAAAAAGTTTAATTGAAAGGCGTAGTTCTGTATTGGGAGCTGCTTTGGGCCTCAGAGACGTGATCAGAAGATGGACCTTAAAGATTTCTCATTTTCAGCTCTGTCAAGTGTTAGAAGTCCTCTCTCTGAAATGTTCATAACTTCCTGTTGAGGTCTGCAGCGACAGAGGATACGATGGGAAAGGTGACTGTGAAGTCGCTTTGCACCAAATGAGAAACAGCAAACCTTGTTCACGCTGTAATTATGGCCCGTAAAAAGGAACCCGCGATGTGTGATTGAACATCACCTTCTATTAAACCAGGATCTCTGTTCTGGAGTTTGTCTCGCTTTGTTTTCAGTTGCTGCCGTGGCAGTCAGTGTGGATTGGTCCCCTCTGAGGTCCGAGGGGCGGTGGAAGCTGAGATCTGCAGTTAGCTGAGCGTACGCGTCCCGGAGAACTGCGTTAGGAACCCCGTCCAAACTCAGCGGGAGACTGGTCTGTGAGATTGGGCAGGGATCTGCTGAGTGGAGGTACTTAATTTACTCCTCGAATTTATTCCTCGTGAGGATAGGGCCAGTATTAACTGGCAAGACACTCTAAAAGATGTTTGACCGTGACAGTCAGGGCCTTGTTTTAAAATCTGAAGTATTAAGACGGTGCCATTTACAGGACAGGGGAGTTGTGAAAGTTTTGGTAACAATCGTGGCCTTTTGAGAAAAGGTTGGTATGGCCACACCTAGTGAATGGAAATGTGTCTGTAAAATTAAAAGGCAATTCTGTTTTTTGTTTAACTTGCTCCCTGAGTCCTGAGTTCAGGTTTTCATATTTCCTGGGCAGCTTGCCCAGAGTATGAGAAAGAAAAAAATCTCTCTGATACTGGCTGGGGGGAGACCCGCATTTCACAATTAAAGCTTTTGGCGTTTTTTGTTGGGCCGCTTCTTTCTGTGGATGTCCCATTATTGTTTTTTAAACCATGTTTCTTTTTATTTGACTGTAAACAGCAACTTTGTTCTGAAGAGAAACTTAACAGCAACGGGTATTTTTTTTTATCTCCAGCCACTTCATTTTCCAGGTTGGAAGCATTCTTGCTTCCAATTATTCAGCTTTCCAGACCCTTGATTGGGGAGATGACAGTTAATCTTGTTTTGTGGCTTTTGTTTTTTTCTGACATCATATTGGTAAAACCTTCTCTACCTCAGATTATGCAGCTGATTGGGTTTATTTATATCCTGTAACACTCACAGGCATAAGAGAACGTTGCTGTTGGAGAAGAGGGCTTGCGTTGCTGTTTCTAGAGTTGACCAAAAGACACTGCCGCTTGTGTGGACCAGCAACTTTTATTTTAATCTTGAGGGCGTCTGGTTGGAAACAGAGGCTGTAAAAACAGAGCTCAGTAATATCTTTATTTGCTCCAGTGCATAAGTACCATTTCCTGGGATGTTCTTAATATTAAAACTCTTGTTTTTCCCAGAGATATGAGGTGCGAGCCTGTAGTGTTAATATATGTGTGTGTGTTGTGAAAATCTGTGATTCTTATGTATGTTCTTAACCTTTTTTTATTAATATTAAAAAAAGCCTCTTTCCCAGATGTAGGTCATTATGAGCGTACAGCCTGCCAAACTGCACACCGTAGCTGGCTTATCAATAAGTTTATCGTCCTGTGCTTGGCTGTCACGTTTCCTTAATTAAAGCTTTGAGAGTTAGACCTCTCGTATAAATCTCTCTCGAAATTGGTAAACATCTGTCTTGCAACTATAAAATGTTGGAAGGTGATAACAAAAGGCGTGTAGAGGATCTGTTATGCATAATAGGTATAAATTTTGGTAGATGCACATTTTTGATGCAGAAAGTGTTTCTAGGGCTCAGGCTGTCAGCTTGTGTATTGGGTACCTGCATTTTAAGTTGCTCTGACTGCTGAAGTTGGAAGCATAGTTGATGTATTTCAGTTGCAAAATGAAGTGTGTCGGGATTTTATTACAGCGAGTTTGGGTTGGTTTTTTGGGTTGAGGTTTGTTTTTTTTTTTTTGGCTGCACTCTTGATTCGTGGTGGCGGAGGCGAGGGGAAGTGGGAGTTGTGTAGTATTCACTACCTTCGGGGTAGCGTTGCCTTTACAGCTTCGAACGCAACAGCACCTTTGTGTGCACATCCTCTGCAAAACCTGGGCGTTGGGGGACAGAGCTTGGGAGGTGAAGGGAGCTTGCGAGTGATGGTGTGGTCAGGTGGGGGGAGGCTTGCAGCTAGCACAGAAGTTATTTGTCCTTTATGTGTCTGTTGAACTTCAGTCTCTGCACGACCGCCTGTAACCTACTCTGTCTTCATTTCTCCTGCCAGTTGTAGGAAGGGAGCGTGCCCAGGTGGGTTTGGGCAGGGCCTCGCAGGACATCTGGGGAAGTAAGGAGGCCTTGCAGCGACTATAAAGAGCAGTCCCAGTGTGGTTTGGCACGTGATGGAACTGGAGAGTGTGTGCAGGAATTTGGATTAGTGTCAAGGGTTTAAACTGTCATTCAGGGAATATAAATACGCAAGGTAGATGTGTGTGGCCTGAGGAGGGTGACCACAGGGGGACTTGTGTCTGCCAGGAGACCTGCTGGTGGGAGGGCATGGAGAGCCCTTCAGGAGAGAAACTGGGATGGGTGTTCAGATCAGTGCGCAAAGGAGAGGCGTTTGATACCTCCTGTGTCCAGGACCCAGAGCTCCCCTGATCTTCTCATGAACCTCACTGGAAGCACATGTGCCCGGTCTCTCGCCCTGAAGCTCCTGTCAGTAAGACTTCAGAGAGCAGAAACTTGCCATGTTCGTTTTGGGCTTATTTTCTGAGGTGTTGCACAAAATCATGTGCTTGGAAACCCTATTCTCCCTTCAAGGCCTAGTCGTAAAATTGGGTTTTAAAAGCAGACGATCTTGAATAAGTCAGCATACTGCAGGATTATTTTCAGGGGTGTTGCGACCTGATAGCTGCTCTGGGGTATAATGTGACTGGACACGTTCCTCGTGCCTCTTCTAACATCCCATCCTTGCCTCGGCCTTATTCCTGTCTCCCCTCTGCTCGGTGGTTAAAAAGCAGTAAGAGTTTGAATGTTGGTGTAGCTGATGTGGAACGGTGGGTGAAGCCACCTCAGTAGGCCTGGTGACTTTCCTCCCGTGGTGGCCTTGCTTGCACTGAGGAAGCGAGGGAAGATGGACGAGCTATGATTGCCGTGTTTTTACCTGCTTACTAGAGCCTTTCATCTTGCCTCTGTTAATTAATGCTAACTACTCTGGCAGTGCTCTAGTTTTAAATTGAAAATCAAGAATGTGCTTGTGGATTCTGCCTATTACATTAACACGCACTGTAGATGCCTTGTTGGCCTTCCAGAAGAAGCTCCTTTTGGATCGTTCCAGGCGAAGTCCAGCAGGAGCTGCCGTGCCGCGGCTGTCGAAGGCAGGGCTGGAGCACATGGGCTGTGGTGGGGGAACTGGAGCAGTAATCAAGTTACTCTGAGAGTTGTCTGCCAGCAGGACTTACGCAGGAGGAGAAGCCTCTTGGTCACACGCGTGTCAGCTCAAGTGCAGGCACTGAGTCTCAAGAAGAGACGCTGAAAAAAGGAACCCGTGGGTGCTCACATCAGTCTGCTGCTATCGATGGGTGATAGCAGCTTGGGTAGAGCTTGCTGGCGTGGTCTGAGTGTCAGAGGGAGACAAAAGATTCAAGATAGTGCTTGGGAATTGCTGTGGAATTTTCAGAATGCTCTAAAAGCTTCTGAGCAACTCTCTTCCCTCTGATTCCCTGATAGGAAGAAATTGGTGGTAGGTGTAATACGGCTTTAATAACGACCAGAACTTGGAAACCGAGGGGGGACCATGCTTACAGATGTTCCTTCGTGTTTTTTCCAAGGGTTGTTTGTAAGAGTAGAAATCTAATGCAGTGTTAGAAAAAAACCAGTTCTGTCTAGCACACAGATAGCTTGTAAGGACTTAAATAAAATTAAAAAAGAAAAAAAAAATACATCCAATGACTTTTGGAGGTTGTCTTTAAGCTACTAGAACAAAGCCTTATTCTTAAGGGAGAGTTTCCAGGCTTCCAAAGTATTTTAAGTGCTGTCTGCCCAACTAAGAGCAAAGCCAAGAAGAGTTGCAGTAGCTTAGTGGGAGGATTTTCTTTTTAAAGTGAATTTGCTAAACTGGCGGAAAAGACAGTATGGAAGTTTTGCTTCCGTTTTCTACTTCTGTTAATTTAACTAAGTTGATGACCCGCAAATTTACTTCAAAGTACTCTTCAGCCGAGGTACGCTCCTGAATGGCTGCGGCGCAGGCACGTTCATAAAGAATCACTGCGTTCAGCACCGGGTGCAGCTTTTCCTGCTCTTCTGCAGGTTATTTCCTAAGCTGCTCTCCGTATGTCGCGCTGCAGTGGTGGTAATGGTGGTGAAGAGAGCCGATCCAGTCCTCCTCGAGTACAGACCGGCGTGTTTCTGCGGAGCCGGGAGCGCCTTAGGAGCACACAGCGTGTCTGTAGCGAAGGTCTCGGGAGGAGGCTGGCGTAGGGGAAGTCCTTTATTCTGACAGCCTTCCTCCTTCCTCTCCCAAGGGCGTCTTTAGCTACAAGTGCAGAGTTCCCTGCAAGTTCCTTCCTGCCCCCCCGAGTAGTCGTGCTCAGTCTGTATGGACTCGGGTGGTGACTACAAGCCGTTTTCAGTGAGTATGAAGTGAACTTCAGGCCCGTGGTATCCTTTTTTTTCAGTAAGGACAAGCTATGGTTGATTACAAAATATGCAAAGTCTGTCAACCAAGGACTTTGGAAGTCCGGACCTATCTCCAGTGTCTCTGTCCTTCTGCTACGGCAGTGTCACATCTTTCTTTCATCAGTTCCTCTGTGAGTGCGTCCTTCCTTCCCTGTCTTTCCCTCTGTGTCACCTGAGTTTGGGGAGAGAGTTAGCAAGACCGCGCATGGTCTGAATTGCAGACCCGACGAGGAGCCTGCCAGTTGGCCAGTGTACTCCTTGCAAACCCAACAGAGCACACAACTTCGAGCTTGTCCGGTGGGCCTTCGCTCCACGAGGGTGTGGGTGTGTTTCTCTAGCTTATCTCCGACTTTTCACCAAAAAATGAGCTTTTAGTACTTGGTGTTTCTCTGCCCCAGTGTCTGCCTGTGGTCCCTGTTATGGGGAAATGCCTGACGAGGTGCTGGGGAGCAACTGGTGCAGCTGAATGAGGCTGGGAACAAAACTGACTGTCAGGTCTTGCTCATTCAACGCATTCCAACTTCAGACAGTCCTCACTTTTCCTGTGAAATGGTATATTAATTTGGTCATTGGGATGCGTTAATGAGCAGCTACAACGAGCTTATGCAGATTTATGTGAAATTAGAGAATTGGCATATCAGGCAAGAGATCAGGGCAACTTTTATTATTAAATTGACATTGAAATAACTTAGGAAGGTGCTAGATAAGTTGAGCAGCAAAAGGAAATCAAGTAACTATTGCGCTGGTAGCACAGCCTGTGCTGTGTGAATGTGGTTGAAAAAAAGACTTTAAAAAAACACTGACACTTCAGTGGTAAAGAAAAGTAGGTAAATGGCCAGAAACTTGAAAGGTGGGCGGGAGGGAAATGGTTGCAGTGTATGTGAATGAAAGGTCGTTGGTTATTTCTCTTTAATTTGTTTGATCTAGTTGAGTTCAGCCACGGCTTGCTGTTACGGTCAGAACAGAGCTGCTCCGGCATGGTGTGTGTGTAGGTTAATCTTTATCCACGTTCTTGAAAGAGAAATGGGAATAGCTAACACTGGAAATCACCTGGCTTATTCAGAGGTGTACTTCTGGGAAAGCAGGTGTCGTGTACACCAGGAAAACTTTCTTCAAATCCAAGACTTTAAGGGAAGCAGTGGGGTTGCCAGTGGGTGTGGGGTGGTGGTGGGATTTCTTCAGCCGCTTTGAGCTTAAGCATGTGGAGATTTGTTCCCCTGAAGCCCCATCTCTGTTACGTCTTACGGTTGTCATTTTTAATGCACCTGGGCTGGCAGCAGAAGCAGTGAAAACTGTTTTATAGACGAAGTTCAAGGATTTTGAAGATGGAGTTGGTGAGCTGCTGGCATGAAGGCCTGGAAGGATGCTAGTGCGCGTGGTGTGCAGACTGAAAGATGATTTCTGGGAGATCCTGAGGACCAGCTTGCGTGTCGCTACTTCTGTTGTAGCTGCCGCGTGCCCGGATGGTGCTGAGCACAGGGCCACTGGTCACAGAGGGAGGATGCCGTGCGGAATGTGGAGCTTGTGTGGCTTAGCCAAGAGCGTTGAGTCAATAAGTCTTGCTCCTGTTACCTGTCTTGTTTTATTTTCTCCACGTTCAATGCCTAACTTTCTCTTTCTCCCTTCCCTTCTGCAGGCTGCCCTCGGGAGAGGCAGTGGGAGGCAGTGGAGCTGGCCTCAGCACCGGGAGAGGCTGGACTTCCCGTCTCTCTGTGCTGAATGGCTGCGATGGCGCCCGCTCTCACTGACGCAGCAGCTGAAGCTCACCACATCCGATTCAAGCTGGCTCCCCCGTCCTCCACCTTGTCGCCTGGCAGTGCCGAGAGCAACGGCAACGCCAACAACATCCTCCTGGCTGCCAACGGCACCAAAAGGAAAGCCATTGCTCCGGAGGATCCCAGTTTAGATTTCCGAAACAATCCTACGAAGGAAGAGCTGGGCAAGCTGCAGCCGCTAGTGGCCTCTTATCTCTGCTCTGATGTAACATCTGTTTCTTCAAAAGAGCCTCTGAAGCTGCAAGGAGTCTTCAACAAGCAGACAGTCCTTAAATCTCACTCTCTATTATCTCAGTCCTTCTTGAAAACAAGTGATCTGTTGGGGAGGCAACCAGTGTTGGAATTCACTTTGGAGAATCTAAAAACAATGAGTACTAACAGCCAGCCACCTCTCCCGCAAGCGCCTGTAAATGGCTTGGCCAAGAAATTGGCCAAAAGTACCGGTTCAGACCATGAAAACTCTAGTTCTCTGAATGGTGGGAAGTGTGCTCCTCCTCCTGCTGCCCTCCAGGGTGTTGACTATAATGCAGGAGGTTCTGAATTGGGGGACTTGAAGGCTGGGTTGACCAATTGCACTCTTCCACATAGAAGCCTTGATGCAGAGCACACAACTCCATTTAGCAATAATAGCACTGCAAACAAATCTTCCCTTAATTCCATGGAGCAACAACGAGTGCTCGAGGGTGGCAGTGGAGAGACGAGGTTGCCCGGTGTTGCTAGTCACTCTGACTTTGGGAGCAGTAAGTTGGAGGAGCAGAAACCTCTGTTGGCCGGTCATCACAGTGCTCTCGACTCCGAGATGAGGACAAGGGCGTTGTTGCGACGGCAGGCAGACATTGAGAACCGTGCCCGCAGGCTGCAGAAGCGCTTGCAAGTGGTGCAGGCAAAGCAGGTGGAGAGACATATTCAGCAGCAGTTGGGTGGCTTCTTGGAGAAAACTCTGAGCAAGCTTCCAACTTTGGATCCCCTGAGACATCGGAGCCAGCTGATGTTGACCAGGAAAGCAGAAGCAGCCTTGAGGAAAGCTGCGAGCGAGACAGTTACTTCAGAAGGCCTAAGCAGCTTCTTGAAAAGCGATTCGATATCGGAAGAACTGGAGAGATTCACGGCCAGCGGTATGGCCAACTTGAGATCCAGTGAACAAGCGTTTGACTCGGATGTCACTGACAGCAGCTCGGGAGGTGAGTCTGACGTGGAAGAAGAGGAACTGACCAAAGCAGACCCGGAACAACGCCACATACCGCTGTAAGTAGCTGTCGTGCTTCGCGTACCTCTGCTGGGGGGAGAGCAAGGTGAAAGGTGGCAGATGGAATATCTGGATTTTGTAGGAACACTTTTCTCTTTTGATGGGCTTCGATCAAAGAAGTACCTGTTAAAACTAGGGTGGTGCGATTTGCAGCTTCCTCGTTCAGGCAGCACACGCAACGTTGAAGATAAAACTTCGTGCATGCAGCAGCCGTTGGGGTTCTTGTGGAGCAGCACGTCCTGGAAATGCTGGCTTGCTGGAGCGGTGCGAGCATGCTGCAGAGACACACCTGAAAGGCTGTAAACGGTTCTCTCCGTTGTATGTTGGGCCTGTCCGCTGAGTTGAAATGTTTGTCTTTTTACAATGGGAATCTTTGTTGTAAACCAGTTATGCAAAGTAAGACCGGTCTGAATCTTTGTAGCTGACAGCATACTGGGGAATTTTTTTTCTTTTTTTTTAAATGAACTGCCTGGAAAAAAAAGCTCTGAAAGGATTTGGTCCAACTGCCAGTGGAAGTGGGAAGTGAGTGTATTCTCTTCTGGCGTCTCTGGGAGATGTTGTAGGGAATGTTCTTATTGTTTGTGAGTTGCGTTAAATGATGACAGCAGCTTTGTAATTGTGTTGTTAACTGGTTGCTGTTTGCATAAGTGTTAGGTGCCAATTTGTGTGTGGAGGAAGAAGGTCCTCGTAAAGGGAAAAGGTCTTGAGACAGGTCAAGGAAGAAGGGAAATTTTTCTTCCAAAGACGAGCGTTTTCCCTAGGAGTGCGTGTCACAGTATTTTGAGCAAATCTCTTGAAGGCCATATTCTGTGTCTGATGTGTGTGAAATCGTGCTTGCATCAGTAGATGATCCCTTCCACCCTGGTGGGCCTATTGAACTTAAACCTCGCTCTGTGAAGTATAGCTACAGTCGACAAAAAGCTCCCTGCAACGCTCACAAGGGTCCTGTTTGGAATGTGGGTGGCTTTCTGGTCCAGGCTGGGAAGAATCACCAGGACTTCAGCATACCTGCGCTGTTCTGGGTTTGTTCGGATCTCTGTGGAGAAATAATTGTTGTCCAAAGCCACGCAGAAGGCTTCGCGAGTACTGCAGGAGAGCATGTGCTTGGTAACTTCAGCGTCCTCCAGAAACACGCTCGTGTGGGTGAGTGCTGATAAACAGATGCTACAGCTCTTGAATAGTAAATTCCCTCTGAATGTCACAGCAGGTTTGGGGACGTTAGTATAGGATGAATTTCTGTATGTGAAGTCTTAAACGTGGCACGAGTTCAGCGTTCTCCCAGAGCAGAGCTAGTAGCTGAGCACGTGATCGCTGCTGGCTGGACATAAAGGCCTTCTTGTGCTGTTAGAGAAGAGAGTTTAATGGCTTTAGTCCTGTTTTATAATATCCACAAGCTTACTGTTGGGATTAGTAGTAAAATTGCCGTGTATAAGTATGGTAACTGTTATTAGAGGAGACATTTCATTAAAATTCTGTCCAAAGTAATATAAATTTCCCATATTGTGGGTTGCATAGATTCACGTGTTGTCTAGCAAAGTGAAATTTCTTTGCCACTCATCTTAATCCCAAGAGGAAGTGCAGTATTCAGAGACATGATGCGTGAAATTCTTTGCTGACTTTCCTGCCCTTTGTGTTAGTCATGCCTTTGCATTCCCCAGCCTCCTGAGTACTCTTAAAAGCCAAAGATTTGAAAGCTAATAAAAAGAACGATCCTTCTATTGTCTGTAGATTCAGAAGCTGGTGTGTATGCTTACTGGCATCTAGGCCGGGCCCACCAAACCTCATTTAAAGCTTGTGCCTGTGGGTATTTACTAATTAGTCTTGCCAGCATTGACTGTCCTGTTGGCATGAGTGCTTTGACACGGGGTCTCGCCGGCGTTCCTGAGGTTGAGGCTGAATGCACACTTGTGCTTGTTAGCGAAACTCCTGAAGTCAGCCTCAGGAGCGGGCAGAGCGTCTGAGCACTCCTCAGTATCACGCTTTTCAAAGCGGTGCTCGGAGACAGGAAGGGGAAGAGCTGACTTTTCCACTGGGAAGCTGCCTTGGGCCAGTTCACTGTACAGCGCCGTTGTTCTGCTCTGCAGTTGTGCGAGCACAGAACAGCGAAGGCTTTTTGCAGGGAATCCAGTGGAGTATGGCTGGATTTTGCAGCTTGCTAAATTTACTTATTGGAGGGAAGACTTTTGCCCTGATTATTTTAATTTTGGTGGCGAGATGAAGTATCTTAATGAGTGCAAAAAACTTCTGTCTTGTCCCTTGACTGTGTATTGTTCCTGGGTGCCCTTGCCTTTCCCCAGGAAACTGCTTGCTTCTGGATCTTTAGTGAGAGTTAGGCTACAAACGGTGTGTGTCTTGTAGCTTGCTTGCTGTAGGTGGCCATGTCACTGACTGCCTCTGGAATTCAAGTAGAAGCATGCAAAAGAAACAAAGACGTGTTTACATCATGCTTAGATAAGAGCTGACCTTTGTGTTTTTCTGGCATGGTGGCATTCCAGAATCAGTATCTGGTCAAGGACAGACTTTGAAGCTTTTGTACTGCTCTGGCCAACCTGATCCTGGCTATAGAGCAGCGTGTCCCTGAGGAATTGCATCTTTCCAGTAGTGTTAGGGATCTGTCAGAACTTGGTAGGTCCTTTTAAAGCTCTGGCAGACCTGCTGCCCAGGAAGGTGCTGCCACTCAGGTGCGTAACCAGGCCATCACGCGATGCATAAACAAAGCAGGGAGGCGATCGTTACACCTTTGTTGGGAAGCCCTGCCAGCTATGGGCTTGGTTTAACAAGGCGCCCTTGGTTCTTGTGCAGCTGATGGAGAAACACAGTGTGTGCAGGCAGGATTGGTTCACACTGCCTTCTTAGGTTTGTGTGGCTCGGGGACCGTCACGTTGCGTTTCTTTTGCTCTCAGATAAATAATGTACAACTCTTTGCTTCACGGCTAAGATCCTCTTACGTGTCGCTTCCAAAGTGTGTGCCAGGGCAGAGTTGGGTGCTGGAGAGTTTGGTGGTGGCGCGGGCAGGTTGGAGCCTCCCCTGCGCAGAATCGTGCTGAACTTCTTTGGCTGGGCGTGACTGTAGGCAGCAGCCGGCCGCAACTGTGAAACCTGCGCTGCTTTGAAAGGACTCAGGTGCTGTTGTGAGCGTGGTAGGATCAGGAACTGCCCTTTGTGAAAGGTCGCTCGGAGCAGGGCAGGTGAATTCCTCCCGGCGCTGGAGGGCTGTTGGCTGGGCTCGGGCTCGTGAGGAGCTGAGGGAAGGTTTAGCAAGAAATCAAAGTGCTGGTGTTTCTGTGGCCCTGTGCTAATACACACAAGTAGGAAATATTTACTGTGGCTTGTGCATCTTTATAGTAGTTGCTTTTCTCAGTCTGGTTAGTTTCTTTGGTTGTCTTGCATTCCACTCTAGACTAGTTTCATCATCCGTCAGTTACTTTTGTCTGGCTAGCTACCGGTGTTGAGCAGTGACACAGTTACTGGGCTGGTGAGGAGTAGGTGATTCAGTCTCTGCAATCGCCAACTTCAGTCTGTGTGCCATGGAAAAATTTTCTGAAAAGGTAGTGAAAACAAATATTTAATTGGAACTTATCGTTTAGCTCAGGTTTCTTATCTGGAAAGTCACTTTTTATGGCAGTTGCATTCAGCTGCTGAGAACGAACTGAAGTTCCTGGTGACTAACTTCTCACACTACCTTTTACGAGGGGCAGACAGTTCCTACAGCGTGTTGGGTTGTGGTTGTGATGCCGAAGCACGCTTTAACGACCCTCCGTTACTGGCAGGACATCCGAGCACCTCCTGCACCTCAGCGTTGCAGTGAAGCGTTTCCCAGCCTTGGAGCCCGTGTGTTGACTCCTCCCTGTGCGGCCTCAGGTCATGCTGCCTGGATTTCAGAATTGCTGGATTTGGAGTAGTAATGAAGATTTCTCACTTAAAAGTGCTTTTATCAGCACTAATTTCTAAGTCCTCTGTTGGAGAGGGATGCACGTAGCACTCACATCAATAGTTGTTCAAGGGATAGTTGCAGTTGGTGTGTCGGTTGACTGAGAAACAGGATTTTGAAATTTCAGTTTTTCTCCCTTGGTTATATTTTTGGGGCAAGAACATGGTAGGGAAACCTGGATCACAAGGGCTAATAAACAGCATTTCTCTAATCTGTGACTTCATGGAGCTGTAATTCAGATGGCAAATACCATGCTGTGGGGACTAAGAAAGCTGGTCGCAAACACGTTTAACTGATTTATGCAGAGTAATCCTAAAAGTTTGTCTCTACTCTTTCCGACTTTTTCAGTTACCTACTTGCCTTTTTTGTGGTGTTTTTCTTCTTCTTGACTTTTAGCTGTGCATGTAGGTACTGTTGACAGCACAGTGCTGCACCTTCTATTTTTCAGTTATTTATGAAAACTTTATTATGTCCTACCTGAATTGCTTGTAATCCACGTGCTGCTCAGCAGCAATATGTTGGTCAAGAGAGATGTCCCTCAAGCGCCTTTCAGTTGGGAAGAGAGAAAGAGAGCAAATCCTGAACATGCTCTTTCTTTTTACATTTGAAAGCAGAATGGCAGAGAGCAGTTCATTGTTCAGAAATGCTTAATCAGGTATCCAGAGTAAGTAGGACACTCTGCAAGTCCCTCTTGCTTTTGAGAAAAGAGAGCAAATGAGAACACTGCTTGAGAAAGCTCTGAGGGAAAATGAGGCAGTTAGTTCTCCAAAAAATGTTGGTCGTAGTACACCTTCTGTAGGTACAGTGGATGTCGAGTAAGCCGTTCGACGCCTGTTCAAACCACGACCCTCGTGCAGACCTCACTGGAGTATGGAGGGAAGGTTACGTATTTTCGGTGCAGGAATTCACATTGCCACGCACAGAGCTGGGTTAAGGCAGTGTTGCTGGCTTTCGCTCTCGAGGGAGCTGGGTGCGTTGTTTTAAATTTATTTTTCTGGACTGAAGTGGGGACAGATGCTGTGGTACAGGAAAGCATTTGAATTTGGCGTGTGGGTGTTGAATGCAGACAGAGCTGCTTTCTCGCAGATGCCTTTAGGACTTTTGCGGGGTTTTGGGTGGTTCTGTTCAGAGTTGGATCCTCTCTGCCTGTTTCTTGGGCTATGAGGCTGCACGGCGCTGGTGTGTGAAATATAATGCGAAGGACTGGAAATGATTTGGTGTCTGGCACTACCAGTGAACTAGGCTTTGTCTCAGCCCCTGCCCAGGGCAGCAAGAGCGGGCTCCAGTTCGGATTTTCTAGGACTTGTGGGTGACACTTTGGATAGGGTTGCATAAATATTTACTTTATTTTTCATCGGAAAAAAGCCTGTTACAGCATCTGAAGCAGCAGAAAAAAAAATGTTTGTGAAGTTTGTTGTGAGTGTGAACTAGCATTGAAGACCCGGTGTGGTAACTGCTGCTTTCCTACGGTCTCGTGTGAAATTACAGTTAGTGTTTGAGCACGGGGAAGGACCCCATTTAGAGCTGCTCTCTCACATATCAGCGTGGGGGAGGGAAAAAAGACTTTTTTTTAATATTACGTTACACCAGCATCTGTAAGCAGCTACAGTTTTTATTCTTGCTAATACTGACACAAGACGAACAGTGACTGTAAGACTAAGATTAAAACTGGAGCAATGGCAGACGTGGGTTTCCTCAAAGAGATTGTAAAGGTGTGCCTCACAGATGTGCTTTTCTTCCTAAAAGATTTGGATTTCCATTATGCAGTACCACGAGCTTTTTTTCCGCCCTCCTTTGTTCTCTCCTCCAGCAGATAAGTTCTGGCTGCGCTGACTCGGCAGCAGCACTGCACTAGACTTCCAGCTGGGGAGAAATGTTTTCCTTGCTAAACTGGCACTACCCCAACAGATTTTTCTGCGGAGCGTGTTTTGGGCACACCCTGGACGTGGTGCGTTTTGCAAGCGTCTTGTTTCGGAGGCTTGGAGAGTTGGATGGCTTTGCTGGGCCGTCCTCGGACAAAACTCCTAAGGTAGAACAGAACTTAAACATTGATTTAGGTTTTACTTGTTGGAGTTGTGAATGAAAGGAAGGACTTAAAAAAGCAAATAGGTGAAGGCCTGTGTATTGCCTAGTAATTCAGCTGGGAGGTGGAAAGAGGAAGTTGAATTTCAGTTGAGTCTGTTGCATTTGCCCTTCGTGTCGGTGGAGCCAGATGGGAACTGGTTCCGTTCTCCTGTACTGGGAGTTGTCTCTGACATCCTCTGGTTGTGGCTCTCTGCATTTGAAAGACTGGCTGACGTGCTGGTGGTTGATGTAGTGAAATGGTTTGCTTAAGTAACATCCAGCTCTTCCCACCACCCCCCCTTGACCTTCTCTTTGCTAAGGTTACTGTCAGGAATGCTGCTCCAGCTGTGACCTCAGCGCTGGGTGAGCTATTTGTGGGAAGGTTACCTGGCACGGGCGCGGAGTTAGGGATTTGGTTAATGGTGCCGGGGATTTCTGTCTAGAGCATGCTTTTTCGTTAAACCGCACCACGTCAGCAGTGGGAGGAGATGCTTTGGAGAAGGAGGATATTGAAAGGGGGACGGTCAGAGACTTGTGCTGTTGAGAGCTTCAATTCATTGGTTTTGTTAGAAGTATGGGGTATCTCAAGAATTTTGCTGCAAGTTGGTCGTGTTGAAGGTGGCTCTCCTGTTGCCTGCCCTTCCCCGAAACCAGCCTCAATTTTATGTGCCAGAACACCTGTTCCAGCGGGTGTCCGTGGCTGGTTGTTGTACCCACGCAGGGAGATGATCACGGTGATGTGTTTCAGGCTTTTCTGTTCGTTGTAAGCTGTCAGGTTAGTGAAGGTGAACTTGGCAGATGATTGTTTTGTCCCCGGTGCTCATGTGCAACCATGAAGTCTTAACTGGAAGACGAGATGTTCCCTGTGATAGTGCTGGCAGAGTTCGGTTGCCACATCTCGTGGCACTTCTGCTTCTGAGACAGATTAATTTGTGCTGTCTCATGAATGAGCATAAGCATGCTCTTTCCAGAAGGGTTTAATTCTCCAAGATTTTTAGCCTGTTTTAAAGAGCTGTAGCTCCCTTGGTCTGTTAAATGCACGCATTCTTACTGTGTAAAATACACAATTTGAGTTGTCTCTCATTTATGCAGTGGGAGAAAGGGTGGGTTTTGACGTGCATCTGCAGATCTCACTGCAGTTTCAGGTGTCTCCTTGCAGCACCGTACCGCACCGAGTTTGTCAGATAGTTCTGAGTGTCGTTTCACTTCTTAAAAAGTGCCTTCTGGCAGGGTGAATTTGTGAAATGTGACTTCATTTGACTGCTTGTTTAATAAAATATTTAATAACTTAAAGCAGTGAAAAAAAATACACCCCCCACTGTAATGGTGACTTTTTTTTACTAGGCTCAAAACATTTGGTCATCAAATAACCAAAAGAGGGAAATAGGGAGGATCAGGGTACTCCTTATGCAGCAGAGCTTTGGACTTGTATTTGTGACATTTTAGCAGTTTCCATAGTAACATGTAACGATGTTGTAAGAAATGTTGCAGGGATTTTATTTGCATAAGGGAGGACTTTAAAATATTAATGGAATCAGAGGGAAGTCTAATTGTATTTTTGTTGGGAGCAGAAAAATTGATGCTAGGTAGAGGAAAGTGATTTGATGCATTGTCTGGAGTGAGCAGCCCTCTGTAGATTGAACTTGTCTTGGCCAGCAAACAGAAAAGAAGAAAACTTCGGTCATCTTGGGAATGTTTGCCACAAAGCCTTTCCTCTTGGATACTACAGATCAGCAGCGGTCTGCCCAGCCCCGTGAACGTCCCAGTTAGGTGAACAGAGGCACTGCTGCACCTGAGCCGACTTTGCGGGTAAATCACTTGTAGGAACCGGCAAGAAATTTCTACTTTCTGATTAGCTTAAACATCAGTGCACAAATGTCTCACTTCCCTGTACCTTATCTATGGTTTTCTGGTATCCAGTTAGATATTTAATCTTTCTACTATCAGGTTAGGTATTAAGTCTTCTGAGCTTCTGGCCGTGCCGCGATGAGCGGGAAGCTGCGGGAGGCGATGGTTAGTGCTCTCTGGATGCAGCTGAGTGCTGGCCAGAGGTTACAAACGGTCCTTGCTGGGCTCTGCGCGGCTGCTTTCTGCTTTTTCTCTGGCGTAGTTGCGAAGCTTGGCCATCGCGACAGCCAGTTCTGCCCTGCCCTTGTCTCCTGTCTGCGTTAGGAGCTGACGGGTGGTTAACGCGTTTCTTCTGCCCGTTTGACTTTGGAGAGGACACCTCCTTTTCACGCAGCAGCACGCAGCCCTGGGTCGTTTCTGGCCTTTGGACGTTGCAGATGTTGCTGTTCCTTCTCCTCCCCGCGCTCCCTGCTTGCAGGCGCTGAGGGGTGAGGGGCTGCGTGTGTCTGGGGAAGCAGTGCTGAATAAAGGTACGTGGCATTGCAGGAAGCGATACCAAGTTATAAATAAACTCAGTGCCTTGCACCCAGGCTTTTTTTTTTGGCTTGCTTCTGCGTTCTAGATGGCAAAAGCACCGTGTGCTGCCGTGACCCACAGTGACTGGCCTTAAAAGTGCTTGGGAAGGAGGCGGGCGTGACAGTGGCTGGCAGCCTGCGCGTGCTTTGTGTACTTTCCCCGCACCCTCTTAGACAGGGACAGCACAACAGCTCAGCAGCTGGGGCTCAGTGCTTGTTCACCTGCAGTCTCTCTGCCCGTTGCCATTACTTCAGGTCCTGTCCTGCCCTGGGTGCTGCGGGTGTCAGCACAGAGCACCCGCGCGTGGGTCGAGGTCGGATCCGGAGGTGAGTGCGGAGCAGGAGACGGGCAGCTTTGAAGGTGCTTTGGTGCTCCATGATCTTGGCTCCGCAGGGCTTTGGCAGCGTCTGGCAAGGTTTAGCTCCCGTGGTCCCAGTTCCTGATCTGGGTGGTTTGATGTGGCTCTCCGTGTTCCTAGTGGCTGTTTTCTTTCCACAGGGGCTAAGGGGGGAGTGTTTCTGTTTTGCAGACATTACTATTCCTAGACTGGGACAGCAGCATGAATAAAAGTTGCACCGGCTAAATCTGCCTATTTCTGTGTGAATCGGAGCCCTTCTCCATGTGACTTCTGCTATTCCAGTGCTGACTATTTCAAAAGAATGAGACAATTAACCTTCTGTGGGTCTGCATTCTGAATGCAGAACACTTGCAGGGCTCTTGCTCCATGTATGCAACATTTTGTGGTACTGGCTTTTTACTGTCTCAGACTAAAACAAGAAAATTATTCTCTCTGCTTCTTCTGTGTTGTAGGTTGCTCTCCTGCCATTTGCAGGAATTTTTGAAAGTCAAAGGGAAGATGCTGTTTATACTGAGACAGCAGAAAATAATTTGAAGAAAACCACGTTAGGAAATCTTTCAAGGCATTAACCACTCTTCCTATGTCAAAGGCAGATTAAATTGATAGAGATTAATTTTCAAGTATTTTTCACTGTAATTTACACACCTGAGTGTCATCTATTGACTTCTCAAAGGTTTGTTGTTCATGTGTTGGTCAAAGCCTTACCGTTTTACAGCAAATAAATCTGTTTGGGTAGTAGCCAGCTACTTAAAGAAGATTCTTCAGGGTGGTGATTCATATTGTGCCTAAAGACAGCTTTCCATATTCAGCCCTTGCTCACTCTCCCTACCATCCCCCTCTCCCTGCCTCTGGAAATGGGCAAGAAGCCCAAAACAACTTAACTCTTGGTTATTGAGACCTATTTTTGATAAGTGATACTGGTAGAAAATCTTACTTGAAGGCTTTGATCGACATTGTCTTGTGTATTAGATCTTAAACTGGGCTGTGAAGTGTGTAACTGTGGTGGGGGTTTTTTTTGTTTTTTTGGGGTTTTTTTTTTGCCCAGCTGTCTTTTTATGACCAGGAGCCATTCTTTGAATTCTTACTAACCAGTTGAAATTGCATCTGTCTCCAGTTGCGGCGGTTCTGTACTTGTTCACTCTTTTGTGTGAATCCTGGACTTGGCACAGGTGCCCCAGTGCCCTCCTCTCCCTCCTGCCTTAGCTCTCCTCTCGCATTAACGCCCAGGCCGTTTTAACGGAAGAAGTTCAGTTATTTTTGCAGCCAGTTCTCCTGTATGCTGCCTGTTGAGGTAGCATTTCTTTTCAAAACAGTATCCTCTGCAGAGAGCGAGCTTTCCGGGCCCATCCCAGTTGTCATGGCACAGATCAGCCTTTTCCCGCTGCGCTTGCTGTCGGTTGTGTTAGACGCGTGAAACCAGATGCCCCTTCGGGCCGGGTACAGGTAAGCCCTGATCGGATTAGCTGCTCTGCAGACCGAGTTCCTTCTTTCACCTGTGGCTTTTTGTGCTCAAGCAAGTGAATTTGTGTGCCAAGGCACTCCTCTGCGATAAATGAAAGTAACTTGGTGAAGCCTTTTGGTGGCTGTCGGAAATAGGTGAAAGTTACCACCCGAGTTTAGTCGAATTCTCTGCGCGTGTGTGAATTTTTCCCCCTCTGCCGTGGGCAGTAGCTGCGTGTTTGTTATCTCCCCTACTTGATGTCCTTTGGTGATTTCTGCAGCAGAATTTCTTCTGGACCAAGGGTTCCCACTCCTCGGGTCGGTGGCTGGGGTGCGCAGGAACTCTAGTTGTTTTGCACCCGCCTTCCTCTTTGTTCCTTCCTTTCTCCATCCTTCCCACAAATTAAAAAGCTGGTACCTGAAAAATTCTGGGTTCTCAGTGATGCAACTCCTAGAGACGATAACGTGTAAAAAGTTTTTTGTGGGTTTTTTTTCTTCGTTGTTTTTGTGTCTGTAAAGGCTTTGGTAGTAGATGCCCAGAAGCTTTTAGTTGTGATGCTTGGAGCAGGACAGCACGGGGGAGTGACCGCCGCAGTCTGGTGGAGCGGGAACGGAGTGGTCTCCACTGGTGAGTGTTGCTGTAGCTGAGTGTTGTTCCGTGGATCTGCCGTAGGAATCCTCTCTGTATTGTTTTGCTCTGTGCCTCAAAATCACTTTCATCTAGTTCTTGTCTGCTCATTAACAACCATCTGTATCCAGAGCACTTGGCTACTTTAAATGTTTGCCTTACAGAATTGAAACTACCCCCACACCCGACTTTTGGAGCTTTCTAGTAGGATTTCCCCCCCCCCCCCCATGCAGATGTTTGAATTTCTCAACTAGTCAAACTAGTACATAAAGTAATCTTCCTGTTCTGGGTCTTGCTCTAGTAGTCTTACTGGAAAAATATTTGTTTTCACTTAAATTTATTGGGCCTGGGAGAAAACCGTGTCATGTTCCTTAGAGTTTGAGAGGTGGAAAACAAAATTTTGAAGGATCCATATCCGGTGAAGCCTTCTCTCCCATAAATTTATTTTTTTTTTCTTCTTCTCTGGTTGTATAGAGGTTGACTGGGGTTTTAAAGCGAGTCGGCTGCTTATTGCCCAGCTATTGGGGATTTTGCTCAGACGAGAAGTGCAGGGATGTATGTGTGCGTGTCCTTGCTGCCCTTGAGAACTGCTGACCTGGTACAAATGGGAGTATTAATTGAAGTAATGGAGCTCTCGTGTTACACTTCATTTCTGAAAGTAACTTGTCCAAAAGCATCTTGCTTTTTTTTTTGTTTAGCTGATGCTTGGCGAGATAAAGGAGATTCTGAGAATTTGTGATCATCTGCTTAACTGTGGCTTACGCTGTTCTCTCTTACGATGCAGTGGAGCAGGTAGCACCCCTCCTCCTCTCTGCCGCAAAGAACAGCAGCTGCCCAACTTCCTCAAGGATTAACCATCTTCATCATACGTCTGGTCAGATTTTGACACACATTAGGGTAGAGAGCTGAACAGAAATGTCCAGGAGAATGTGAAAAAAGATGCAAAAATCCCAATAGATGCACCCCTTTTTAATAATTGTAATTGCCTGTTAGCTTAAGTGCTGGCTAATATAACTTCTAAAGTCCTGGCATTTGTTCCAAGAGATTGTATGACGATTTCAGAGGGACATTTTCCCTTTGTGCCAAGGTCTGGATTTTTTAGGTTAAAACATCTCATCGTCTCTAGTACTCTGTGAGCTTCCTCACCCGTCGAGCGAGGTGACAGCACTGAGCTGCAATGCCTGCGTTACGGTTCTGGTTGTGACCACAGCTCCTTCCAGCTGTGCTAATGAAAAAACGTCTCATAGCTCTTCCAGAGCTGGGAATCCTCTAGGTCCAGGGAAGGGAAAATGCGTAGTAGTTTGGCTGTTCAGCCCGCGTGGCCCTCTGGACCCTTGGAGGAGATGTAGTAATCGTCTTGCAGTGGTGGCTCTTTGTTTCTGATACAATTACTTTTGTGTTGGCTTTTGTTGTGAAATGCTTGGCTTCAAAGTTTTTGAATGCATTTCAAAATGGACCATGTGTTTTACACTTTCTTCTGACGCGTGCGAATAACGCTGACGGGAGTCCGAAGAAGAGCCAGGTCCAACCCAGTATCACTGGCCACGATGGTGAACGGTCCTGTACATAGCGTGATCATGCGTCAGGCCTTGGATTGTTCAATCTGCTGTCGGCCTGACCACATGGTTTACAATAGATTTTAGAAATCTCAATAGAATCTATCTTCTGTTCTTTGCTTTGTGTGAAGCTTTTTTCAATTTTATCAAGCATTAAGGTCTGGAAGATGACATAGTACTACAAACTATTTTCATTTGCTGTCTTTGCTCATGGATTGCTTGACTGAAAGTTGCCACAGCTTTATTTTTTTGACATGACATGTTTTGCTTTTGCTTGTTTGTTTTGTTTTTAAAAAAAAAAAAGCCCAACTCCTGGAAAGTGCCGACTGTAAGGTAAGCAGTGCTCCATTCACTTCCCCTCTCTCCTCCGAAAGAATAAGAAAACCCTTCTGAGGTAAACACCTCTCTTAGAAAAATCTCCTGAGGAGGCTCATCTCACGATTTTCTGAGAAACTGAGGAGGGTTGGGGTAATGATGGAAGCTCTGCCTCTCGTATGAGATGTTTCAATGCTGCCAATCAAAACATCTTCTAAAAATATCCCATCTTCTAGAAGAATCTATTCTTGCAAATCACAGCCCGATATTAAATATCATACCGTTGATCGCAAATGGTCCGAATTAAAGCAACAGACCAATACTCATCTTGCTTTTCTCCCTTTCCAACTCTTTATTAAATTGCTGACTATTTGTTGCAGGCTTCACACAGGATGCAAATAAAATTAGTCTGAGCATGAGATCCTTCCAAAAATATGGTACTTGGACTGCAGGAGAGTTTGCTCAGAAGGTGGAAACTGCCTTGCTTGTCTCTATAGAGACTTTTTTTTTTTCTGTCGCACGCCTGGTGTCTTGGCATGAAGTAAACATTATCTAGTCCTTTTGAAAAGTCCTGAAGTAGAGAGTGTGTCTTGGCTGAACCTGGTCGAAAGGGCTGGAGAAAATCTATCCAAGAAAAATAAATTTCTGATGGAGCAGCCAACGGCTTGTGTGACAGGAACCACTTTTGGAGGGATGGGGGTGGAACTAATAGAGCGGTTTGGTTTGGCTCTGGGAAACGGGCGAAATGGGAGGGCACAGTTCAGATATAATCACCATCTCTTGTAGCCTAAAATAATTCAGTGCTTGGTGTTTTCTCACCCATTCTTGTTCCCGTGGTGTCTCTTTCTACCTTGTGCCTTCTGTTTTCTAATCTTCTGTAGATGTTAGAGAAGAGCATCTCCCTTTGTCTCCCGCTCTGAACGGCAGAGCCGGGTATGCCGAGTCTGCTGACGGGGATCCTTGCTTACGTCGCGATAGGGGCACCTGCCACGAGGGACGGCGTCGCCTGGCGCTCCGGCGGAGCTGAGAGCTGCTGCTGTTGGGCTCCTGAGGCTGTAAAAACTAGGTGGGGTTGTTAGTTTGCAGAGGGACAGTTCACAGGGCTTGCTTTGTTTGATGACAAGAGGATATTTCCCCCGCGCTGTAGACGGTTGTGTCCCAGGTGGTGAGGTGTTGGGGTTGTTTTTTCCAGCTCGTATGTGGTTGCCTCTTCTCCCCATCCAGCCCCGGTGTTGTGATTTCGGGACTCCCCGGTTTGCGTTAGCGACAGGGAGGAGCAGATTAGCAGTGGCAAACCTGCCACGTCTGCTTGATGCAAACCCGCATTGTCCTTGACAAGGAAAGAGCCTTCCAGTAATTCACCTTGCCAGCAAGAAAGAGGATTTTTTTTTTTTTTTAATTTTTTTTTTTTTTAACAGCAGCTGAGTTGTTTGAAATCAGTCCAGTGTTAGTGACACCAAAGGAGAACATGCTGTTGTGGACAGGAGATGCTGCTTAGGTGCTCGAGACGGCAGTTTATTCTTTCAGTCTATGAAAACCAGCATTCTGCTCCTGCAGGGCTGTGTTAATTGTTAGCAAATTAACCAGCTGAAGTACTGCGACCACAGGAGGATGGGTGAAGAGGCCAACAAAAAGCTGAGCCGTGCTGAAGGATAGTTCAGGTAGCTCCGGGATCAGAAGCGGGCTGTGGAAACCCCGAGTCACAGAAATAAATGCGATTGCCAGGACGTTTACCAAACAGTATCAGAATCTGACTGTTCTGGAGTGAAAATGGTGGTGTTTTCTCTTTCACATGTTGATATACAATCCTTTTCAGCTGTTTGTGTTTTGTAAACTATAGGGAATTGTGAATGATTTGTGGGAATTTATAGCAAGTTGTGAAAGCCTTGAAAGATGTCTTATCATTTGGAGTGTGTGTGTGTGTACACAATGTGTGCATGGTATACAAGACACTTTTTAAAGTAAGTCCTTATATTTACCTATGGCCCAGAGGTTTGCTTTTGAGGCCCTTCTTGGATCTCCTTAGTTAGAGATGTGGTTACGTTCGTTGGCTGTGGGGAGGAAATCTCAAAAATCTCAAGTGTCTTTTTCAGTGCGATGAGAATATCGGTTTCTGAAAGCAGATTTAAGGAAGAGCAGGAAGTGGGGTACGGGTTAATGGGTAAAAGCAAGTGCATTTTGAGAATTTCAGTATGGAATCTTCATGTGTATGAGAAGTTGCTTATAATACAGCCGAGTCACCAAACAATGCCGCCGCCTTCAAATCCAAAACTCAGTCCTGCTCTTTCTCTACATGTCGCTAATTTCATTGCACGGAGGGAGTTGGGCTGGAGCGCGTCTCCTGTAGCCATTTCTGTGTCCTTTGAAAGAAAGTACCAAACTAAGGAGGAGGACCTGCTCCTTTGTGGTAAGTTTCACTCGTGTTGGTTAGAGATTGTTTTCAATTTCGAAGTACGAGGTTTAACATCTCTTCTAAAACTTGTCATACCATCCTGTGAGTGAAGGTGTGTAAAATACGGGAACATGGCTAAGTTCTTGGTTTGTTCAGTAGCCTGCTGGAGGAGAGTTCAATAGTCCGTCATGACGTTTTGGGTGTTTCTTGTTTATAATTTGAAGTTTTCAGAAATTCATTGAGTTTTCTCTTAATTGTCACATCATCACTTTCCTGATAAGTGCCGCCATCAGAACTAGCGCGGTATAAAACTCGCACCCTCGCTGCAGCTCGTTCTGCCTCGGCGTCGCAGCCGAGCCACTGCTGATCTTGCCTTCAGAAGCTGAAGGTAGAGCTGTTAAGAAAAGGAAAACCTAACCTCACAACAAAGCTTACCCAAAACTTGCTTAGCAGGTGGAGCATCTGGTATTACGTGAATTTGTTTTTCAGCAGTGTTTTTGCAAACGGGCCTGAAGATGCTTTCCCTTGGTTTGAGAGGCTCTCGGGAGCTTGCAGCCCCTACGGAAGGCTGCTGGTGGGCTGGCGTTCCGTGCTGCCCAGAAAAGCCGGGCAGTTGCGTACGTTTTTAATACCATTGGCTCTTAGAGCGAAACAGCTCTGTGTATGTGGGCATGTGGGCTACCTGATTGCTGGTCAGAGCTGTGAGAAGGCTGGAGTTGGGATCAATTAAACCCTTGTTTGTTCTCTGCCTGTCAGCCTTGTCCTTTAGCATTTGAGTATTGGACCTTGTAGCCCCAAATGTCAGAGTTTGCTGCTTTGCTTTTGGGAGCAAACTTCTGCAGCAGGGAACAGAGCACTCGATCTGGCTTCTGCACTGCTAGTCTTTTATTTTTTATACCTTCCTGTGGCAGAAGCATAGAGCTGTTATATAGGAAGCTTTTAAAGGTGGGGCTTGTCAATAAGAAGAAAAAAAGCCTGTAAGCTTTGCTTGATAAACCTTCAAGTGGCATTAAGGGGTTGCCAATAAATTTGTTCCTAATGAACTAACCTGAGTGCAGTTACCAGTTTGTCTAGGACTCCGTTTATGAGGTAGAATAGACTTCTTGTGGCTTTTCTTGTGGGTGTTTATCAAAGGATACGAGCGATGGGTTCTTTGACACCTTATGAATGAAAAGTCTGGATCCCTGTCTATCGGTCTGGGCTGGTGGGTCTGAGGGGGAAAGCTTTCCTCAAATTCTGTAACTGCTGCTTTTTAGCTCCTGTGAGCCTTATTTCCCCTCATCCCCGCTGCCCCACCCCCCTTTATGTTTTTATTTTTTATTTTCTCTAACTCCAAACCTGGAGGTGATGGAGTACACGGTATTGCACTTGTAAATAGCAGGGGGTGTGCTGCCTGCGTGTCGTGTGTGTCTGAAGCACGCCCATTGCCAGAGCTCTTCAAGGATCTTCTGCAGTCTGTTAGCAGGGAGAGCTGGCGTAGTTTACTTGCAGAGATTTCTTTTTGAAGTAAAATAAGTATAGATAATTCTTGACCAAAGCCCAGGTGGGCTTTGCAGGGTTGGTTTGTTTGGTTTTTTTCCTTAGAGAAAAAGGGGAAAGTGCTGCTTTGGGAAGTAGACTTTGTAGCTAAACATCCTCTTGAAATTCTTCCCTGGTGAACATGAAGCATCTATGCTGTCTGCATAACTATTTACATCGGGTTGAGAAAAAGCAGGCAGCTGTTTGGGTCAAAAGAAGCAAGCATGGTCGCATCTGGAGCCTCAATCCTGGTGTTGGCGTCTTCCATTTGCCTTGTCAAACTCTGAGGTTGGCTGGAGCACTGTGGCCACCTCTGCTGTGCTCAGTGTGAGCTTTTTCTGGTCTTAACAGGTGTCTCCCTGGAAATACGCGCCTGTCTGCTGGTAAGGAACAGAATTCCTTTGTTGCTGTTTGGAGAGAGAGGGGAAGCCAGCCAAGTTCAGTGCTGCTTCATGGCAGAACATATCTCATTGCTTTGAAGTATACTTATTTTAAAATAAGATCACCTAGACTGTAGCTCTGCAATTATTTATTGCAGCCACTGAAATATGTTCCAATCAGCAACACATTCTGCTACTAAAATTTCTTCTACTAAAATTTTATCAAATTTTTATCCTTTTTTTTCTTACTGTTCTGATGTTTGAGAAAGAACCAGTTCTTTTCTCTCCTGTTGAGCCATGTATAACGAGCCCCAGAATTCATCCAGCTGCTCCTCCTCTTGGTCTCAGATGCCATCTCTGCCAAATACCTGTGCTCTGACTCTGGGTAAAAAGACACTTCAGAACTGGACGATTCTTTGATTCCTAGGAGACCAAAGCAGAGGTCTTGACGCAAGGACATGTTGCCTGTCGAAATCAGAGTTAATAAAACCACGGCATAGGTGGTATTTCCCGGAGGGTGTTCAGATGAAGCTGATGATGTAGCCATTCCTTTGCCTGGGAATCTCTGAATCTGGGTGCAGTTGGTAGTTGAGAAAGACCAGGGTGTTCTGTGCGTGGGAGCTTGTGAGAGGAGTCAGCGGCAGCTGGGTGGTTTTGTGGAGTATTTTGTTACAGGTCCTGGGAGACAGAATTCTTGGAAGATGTAACAAAAGGTCGTCTCCCTTCACAGCAGTTGAGTTTGTGCATGTGTATCCTCTATTTCCCCTTTTCAGAAAGGAGCTTACTGTGGAGTTGGGACGTATGTGGTGTGTCGGGCTGCTGAAGTTCCACAGCAACGAATTTGGTTTAGCAAACCCTCCCTTGAGACGCAGACCTCCTAAGAATTCCCAGCACCTCCTTTCACTCCGTGCTGCGATTTCCTTCTGCGTCTGACTCGGTCTAACTTTCCCGATCCTGAATGATAAGCAGCAGCACCTTGGGGAAAGATGTCGAAGGCTTGTGATGCTTTATTGGAACACCCTTTTGGTGTCCGTTTTCTCAGGGTGCTTAGTCCTTGAAACAACTTTGGTACATTTATGACATTCTTCTCAGGTTTTAGCTTGGTTTTTTGAGTGTCCTTCCTTTGCAGTAGCCATAGCTTGCTCTTGTGCTGGAGAGTACGTTGGGGAAAAAAAAAAAAAAAGCCTTAGGAAGAGAGAGGGGGGTTAATACGCTGTTTGATCAGATGTTGGCTTCCTTCCCGACCGGGGGGCTGGGACCCTTTGGAGCCCTGTTGCGTAAGAACAACAGAGCAGGAAGATTGAAACCAGCAGCGAGCCCGTCCCGGTGCTGCTCTGATCCGCCGGTGGTCGCGCGGCACGGCAGACTTCAAATAACTAAGGCTCGTTTCTGAGAGTGTCATGAACTCCGTGGTTTGTGTTCTTTTAGGAAAACCTCTCAAGTGAGTCTTAAATCATGTGTGTATGGCTAATTTAAAACACCCTTAAACTTCCAGCCTACCCTTTCGGTGTGTAGGCGCGTGCTCATGCGTACGGTGTGAATTTGTCTGCTGCGGGAAGTTCGGAGCCCGTTATTTGCACACTGCCGTTGGAAAGATGATTTCTGCTGACTGAAAGTGCTTGTGATCATTCTTGAAATTGCTTTTAGTTCCTGCTCGCGTCTTGCCAAATATCCTAAAGCTATATGTTTACCTTCTTTCCCCAGCGGTACTGGGAGCTGCTGGGCAGAGCCAGGCCCCTGCTTCTCTTCCAGTGACTCTGACAGAAGAAAAGCTTGCATGAGTGCTTTTAAATTCCCTTATTAGACAGGTGAGAATCCATATGAGAAAGAGACTTCATGATACCCGCGTTCTTACTGCGTGGGGGAGATTGTACTTCACAACTCTTCCCCTCTTAAAAACCAGAGTCCATAGTGAAGCTATTTATAGAGAATTGTGCTGAAATAGTATCAGGGCTTGGATGCTCAGACCGTGAAGTCTGTACAGTGAGCTGTACATGAAAAGGTGTAAAAGCTGTTATGTTCTTCACTAGTACGCACCCTTTCCTCCTTTTCAGGAAAATTAGCGTTAATATCTTGGTAATTCTTGCAGCTGTAGTTTATAGCCTCAACAACTGCTTATTTTTATTGTGATTGCAAATACTTGAAGATCTTCTTGCTCTCATTAGATTAAGGAAGGCTCCCTCTGTCTGTAAAGGCTTGAATCATGAACTTGGGATTCAAACATGTGAAGCACTTGCGGTGAGATAAACTGGAAGAGACGCTGCTGCCTGCCAGCTGCTCGGTAGTGGCTGTGTGTTCGTGCTCTGTTTTTCATGGAGGCGCAGGGTCTTTACGTGGCTTTAGGGTGGGAGAGCGAGTGGCAGGTACCACACGTCGCGTTCACGCAAGTCATACCCTCCCTTGCTTCATCTGTGCTGAATTGCTCAAGAGTGTGAGCTGGCCTGCTCCTCTGAGCAGCCGAGAGGCTCTGGCTCGGGCAGTGGAAAGTTGGCATGGGGATGTGCAGATATTGCTGTTTTCTGATGTTAAATATAATCCTTCTCTTGAAGAGATTAATAAATAAAACCATTGGGCAATTGCACACAGCTGCCTCTTGTCCTCCTGGCACAGATAAATCCTAGTGGCAGATTTTTACCTCTGTTATTCTGAGAAAGCTGCTCAGCTGCTGCTGGAGATGCGCTGCTGCTGTTCGAGCGCCCTTCGCGCTGCGCCCTTCGCGCTGCTTGCACGGCCCCGGCGCGGGCTGAGGCTGCTCCGAGCTGCCGTGCTGGGCACTGTCTGTTTGATTCCTTTGTTTGAGAACTGGGAGTGTGTTTAAAAGATTCTGTAATCAGCAAAATGCTTGTCACCGAAAATTGCTCTTCTGTTTTCTGTGTTGTGATATTTTAAGTTGAAACTGAAGGCACTTGTTATTTTAGATGTAATTATAAGCTCCAGCAAAGCTAGTATCTCTCTTTTCATATTTATATATCTCCCATACATATGAAAAATATCTGAGAAGACTGTAAGAAAAGTAAAGCACGGGAGAGGTGGCGGATTAATGTCCCTCCCTGTTGGAACAGGTAGTTGAAATAAAGGCAGATGCTAATTGATAAAGTTCAGTAAGTTTCCTCTTCCAGGTCACATTTCTCTCTTCTGGATTTTCTTTCAGCTAGCGTTTGGAATGTGTTCCAGGATTTGCTTGTCTCATTCGTATCGCTCCTCGTGTTCCTGCCCTGACCAAGGCTGGTTCTGGATTTGATCATACCGTATGTTATTTGGAGAGCTGGGGGTGCCAGGCGTGTTGCAGAGAGTGTGTTTAGCGTGTCGGTCTGCCGAGGGTACGGGTGCTGCAGCCGGACCTGCCCGCGCTTACCTGGCTGGTCGGGTGCTCCCGCGCTGCTGGCCCCAGCGCCGCTGGTCAGACCCTGCCCGCCTGCAGTCCCGGCCTCTCGCCAAGAGCTGAAGCCTCCAGCAGCGAAATTTGGAGGCCAGCTCATCCCAGACTGTTGCCTTGCTTCTCCAGCTGGTCATCATTAGTCAGCAAATGTTTGTTGGTTTGTTGGTTGTTTTTTTTTTTTTTTTTCCTCATGCTCCCTTCTCTGCGGCGAGCGGGTCTGAGCTCTGCTGCTCGCAGTGGGAATTTTCCCAGCAAGGCTGCGGCTGCTGCTAAGGCTCCGCTCCGCCCTGCTGCGTCTGATCAGACGGAGCAAACGGAGGGGGCACTCTGCGGTGGGCCAGAGTGATTGCCCTGCTGCACCTTTTGTTAAAGAAATTCCTTTCCTACTTCATTTTAAAAGAAAAAGGGGGAGTTGGAGGGCAGAATTCCCGTCCTACATAACAGCGAATCTACTGATTCTTCTTTTTTTGCCCTGAGACTTGCAGTCCCCTCCTACTCTCCTGCACTCATGTCAGAAGCAACCTGTTTGTTCCAGCTGACGGATGCATCCCTCCTGATATTTTTTGCTTTATCGGTACCCTGGGCTGGTAGTGTTTGTTTACTCCCCTCTGCAGAACGCGCAGGACAACACGAGTGATGAAGTGTTACTGCGTGAGCGACCTCCGCCCGGCGTCTCGTTCGCGGGATGCTCCTGGATGCTGTAGGCAGCCTGGCTCCCAGGGACTAGGAGCTGCAATCCGGTATCTGGAGACTTACAAATCCTGGTAACGAGGACAATCCTCACAAATCCAGCCAGGCTGTTTTCATTAAGAGTAAGAAAAATGTGAAACTAGGAATTTTGTAAAGGCTTTTGGTATGTGAGTACTCAGTGATGCACTACAAGATCTGGAGGAGAAGAAACTTCTGATTAAAGAATAAACCCTGCTCCAGAAACTCTCTGTGCAACACTTAAAGGCTTTTTCAGGTACAAGGAGTGAGACCTGGGCTTGGCTGTTGGTTGAAGAAAGCACCTTGCTGTGGCTTTCATCAAGCTGCCGTGCTTTTTGTCTAAGCTTGTGAGTTTCTTTGGGTGCTTCTTGTCTGAGCCTCATTTTGGAACTTACTATGTATAAATATTTATATAAATATTTACTATTTATATGTAATATTTTGGTTAAACCTTTTGGAGCTTTTCTTTCACTAAAGTTTCGCGTGGAAGGCGTGTGCTGTCTCATTGCAGTGGTTGGAAAAACTTTATGGGCCATAAAGTTGAGACTTTTCAAGCTCTGCAGGTATCCTGTGGCCAAAGTTAAGCTGCTTTTTTGCTAGTTTTAAGGATGATCTGCCATTGCAGGAATGGATTTTGATATCACTTCGTTTAGTTTTAAGATTGGAACTTGGCTATGTGGATTTGTGTACCGTGTCTGCAGAAAGCAGGCATCTGTATGGCTGCGTACTGACAAGCAGAAAGACAAATTCAGAATGATCTGTTCTGGAAAGGATCCAGACATTTTAATTTGTGCGTATGTAATTCCAGTCCCTCTGCTAGAGCCAAGTCTGCTCTCCTTAGACTCGATGATAATGCTTAGCACATGTAGTGTTTTCATCTTGAAAGCACTACACAAACATTAACTAACCTAGCAGTTAAGCTTTAAACTTTCTTTTCGCTAACGTTTGCTTAGGTTTGAAAGCAGGCTGCTATCTGCACCGCTCCGTAGTGTTACATACATGGGCTGGGCGCGCGTCACAGGATGGGCGCTAAAAATAGCTGCTGATGGTTCCTCTGGGTGGTGGAGGAACACTCAAATGGCTTTTGAATGAATCACTCCACTGATCTGACCAGAAACCTGGTTACCACTTCGAGTGGAGCACCGAATTGATTCGTCGGGCAGGAGTCTTTTTAAATTTTCATGTAGGTCGTAATTAGGGTGACGGAGCTGATGTCATTTCTAGTGAAATGACGAGGCAGCAGCGAGCTCTTGCTTCCACTTGCTCTGCTCTCCAACCACTTGCTCTGCTCTCCAACCAGATCAGGTTGCTCAGAGCCCCGGCCAACCTGGCCTGGAATGTTTCCAGGGATGGGGCAACGTGGGCCAGAGCTCCACCACCCTCAGTGTAAAAACAAAATTCCTTCCTTCTATCTGATCTGAATCTACCTCCTATTTTAAAACCATGACCCCTCGCCCTGTCGCACCAGGCCCTGCTGAAGAGTCTCTCCCCACCTTCCCTGCAGCCCCCTTTGGGCACTGGGAGCCGCTCTCAGCTCTCCCCGGAGCCTCCTCTTCTCCAGGCTGAACAGCCCCAGCTCTCCCAGCCTGGCCTCACAGCAGAGCTGCTCCAGCCCTCTCAGCATCTGCGTGGCCTCCTCTGGACCCTCTCCAACGGCTCCACGGCCTGATGTGCTCCAGAGCTGGACGCAGCGCTGCAGGTGGGGTCTCACCAGGGCAGAGCAGAGGGGCAGGATCCCCTCCCTGGCCCTGCTGCCCACACTGCAAGTACTTCTGTTGGGACCTCCAGACACCGCAGTGCTGTTTCCTGCGTGGGGGGACTGGAGAGCTTAGAGATGCTTTTGTTCCCAGGCACGAGAGAACACATTCCAGGATGCCGAGTCCTTGAGAACCGTTCCTGGCTCGCTTGGCGTTGCGATGAAACTTCAAAACCCTTTATCTTTCTGCTTTTGCTAGTGGTTATTGTTGCTTCCTTTAGTTCACTGAGCAGATCAGGTGGCCTTATTCTTCGGTGCCTTGGCAGGTTTCCTCTTAAGCCTTATTTTAGACAGTTGAAAGAGGAAGAGGGCATAGGGTGCTTTTTGAAGCCGTATTCACTGAGGATTGTATTCCCACCAGCGCTGTGAAGTCTAGAATAGTTACTCCAGGATTCTTTGCTGTTTTGAAGCAATTATCATCTTTCAGTCTTGAAGTGGGGGACGTTGTCCTATAAAAGAAGAACATAACCAGGAGAAACATTGAAATGTGGAAAGCAGGATCATAGGTTTTAGTCACTGCCCCAGGATTTATCCATTTTGTCTCAAGACGTGCACAGGTTTTGCACGAGCTTGTGAAGGCTTGGAAAGATGAAAAGAAACGTGGTCAGCACTCTTCATCTTTGAATAGTAGATGCTTGAACTGCTGCATTGACATTTATTAACCCCCTCATTCCCCCACCTTTGTCACGCTTTCTGTACGTTTGGGTAAGGCCTGATCAAAAGCGTCTGGTGAGCAGATGTAGAGATGCTGTGCTGCTGCAATTAGATGATGCTTTTTCTGGTTTTACATGTTTTCTGTAATAACAGTTGAAAATAGGCACAGCCTGTTCTTTTCCTGCTCTATGAGATCAATAGAGAGGCTTAATTTTTCTTTTAAAAAATGTTCTGTTACTAATAAATACATTTTAAAAGGCTGCTGGTTTTGTCAGCAGTCAAGGCAGCAGAAGAGGAGTTGGACGTTTGCGACAGGTTGTTCCGCTGTCTGTGCTTGAGAGAAGACTGAACACCGCTTTTGTTGTCAAGAGTTCCGCGTAGTCCGGCTGTGTCCCCTTTGTCACGTCATGCCTTTTTTCCGTTAACTGCAGGACAACCTGAGTAATCGGAGTCTCGGGTGAATTGGAGCTGGGACACTTTCGGTTGTTTGCTCTTTTCTTGGCACGTGATTCATTTAGTTTTGACTGGGACTTGGGGAGGATGACTATAGCTGTGGTGCGGCACCCAGATCACTTACTGGGAGTAGCTGCAAGAAGAGATGATGCTTCCAAGTCTGTTCCACCTCCCAGTTTTCTCATTAGGTATTTGAATTTCCCCCTGCTCAGATCACCTGTACTAAATCAGACAGCCACAGGTTACGTGACCCTGCTCTCAGTCTCTTCTGTGAAGACTGCTAAAGGTCTTTAGATGATTCCAGTAAGGTTTTTAGCATTCAGCTGCTGGAGGATTGCTTTTAAGGACATTAGAGCTCAGCTGTATTTCAAGTCTAACTCAGCCCAGACATGTGCGGGTGCCCCATGTGCCTGGCCGTAGGGCTGTAACTCTGCCATCCAGCTGAGAGACCGGCTTGACGCTGCCCATGTAATTCCCTCGCTGACGTGCTGTAAATAACGAGTGACTTCCCAAACAGAATTCGTTTCTTTATTGTCCTCTTAAGAATGTGCGAGACAGATGTAAGCTCCAGGCAGATCGTGTCCCCTTCCAGCGTCAAGAGGCAGGTGCGGGTTCTGCGGGTGCCTGGGCATCCAAAGGTGGGTGTTCTGGTAGCAAGCCGTCCGTGCTGCCGGGGTGTGGATGGTGACGATGCAGCGCTGCGGTCCGTTAGCCTGGTTTGCCAGACCAAGGCGTCCTCCTCTGCCCTCCGCTAGCTGCTGAGAACAGATGGTGGAGTAGGAATCGAGGCAAGCAGTAAACCTGCATAAGGGACGGTCTGGCCCACCAGTTTTCTTCACTTGAGGTTTTCTTTGAAGAAGGTGGCATGCGTTGGATCTGATGTCCGTGCTTTCTGCTGGATCCTTGCCATCTGGGTAACTCTTCGTTTCCGTATGTGTCTTTAGGCAATCTGTCGTAATCGAAATTTGCTGAAGCCGCAGGTCTTGATCCTTGTCCAGCCATCTTTCGAATTCTGATTTCATTGACGTGCATGGCTGTGGGCAGGTGAGAGGAGAGGGCATCCCAACACTCTCTGCACCTTTTGGGGGAGAATTGAATGGAAACTCGAATGAAATCCTTGGATTTAAGCCTCCACAGTGGAGCTGATTCCGTGATGTGATCCAAACACTTGGCCCTATCTCTGAAAAATGCCACATCAAAGTTAGCGCAGCCGAATGTTTCAATACTCTCAGTGCTTGCTGGGTATTGATGGTTGGGACGCGTTGCTACGAGAGTGGAAATGCTTTCTGCTTGAACGCTCCCTGGATGAGCGGACAGCGCATCTTGATCTTCCAAGCGCTGATCTTAAAAGAGCAGGACAAGGCGGAGATGGATGGAGCTGTGCAGTGCACTGGGCAGCGGGACAGAAAAGCGGCTGGAAGGAGATAAAATGATCCTGAGAGAACTGGCAGGAAAAGAAGGAAAGAAAACTTAGAGAAATTATGTTAAGAATGATTTTTTTTTTTTTTTTTTTTTTTTTTCTGTAGCCTTAGATCATAAGGCCAGATGAGATCATTTATGTAAGAGGAGATGATCATGGAGTCTGTGCGATTTAGCTGAGTGAATTCCTGTTTGCTTGAGCTAGGATGGATTTTGAAAAACACTCTTTACTTCTGGCTTGAATGTGCCTGATTTCATCTTGTAGCCATCAGTTTCGTTTCCTCCCTTGCCTGTTGGACTGGGAAGCTGTGTAGCAGGTATAAGTATTTGTGGAGGTGATCTTGTTGCCTCTTGCCATCTGAAGAGAGCTCAGATTGGAATACGATGCCCTGGCTTTTAAAGTCTCTTCTCATTGTGACTTTACTTAACATTTTCTTACTTGTGGATGAATCATTTCCCTATTTTTTTTTTTAACAAGGCTTCATAGTGGTGTTCAAAATCCAACAGTGTCTTTCCTGAATGACCAGAAAATCCTTTAAAAGCATCTTTTCCCTCTACCATCTTAAAAAAAAAAAAAAATCATCCTAATACTGTGATTTCTGGCCTGTGTTCTTTTGTGTCTGCTGAATCCGTCAGAAGTGGTAAGTGGTAGTGGTGTGCTCTCATGCTTTCATTTGCTGGCGGTACAAGTAAGCAGTGTTGCTGTCAGTGATGCGTCTTACTACTTTTTGTTCCTTCGATCAAGGTTTATTTAGACTTCTGCTTCTGCAGAAACTCCTCAAAATGCCTCCGATTCCTGGTCTTCCCTTCCAGTTGTTCATCATCTAGGGTGGCGTGTGTCTGCTCTGGGTGTGGTGAGAGGTGTGCTGATGACTTGGTCAGGAGGCTGTGCAGTACCAAAGATTTCTTTTTAAAGAGTTATCTTTAGACCTAAAAAGCAAAATTATTTTTTTTTTTCCTGTGTGTATGTGGAGCTTCAGACTTGAAAAAGCGGGGTGTTTACAGAAGATGCTGGAGTGGTGTTGCAGTTCTGCCGTGCCTGGCTCTGCGGCGAGAGGGCTGTGTTGGGATTATGTGAAACACCGGGGCCTCCCGTTTTCTGCCAGATAGCTGAAAGTGCTGGCGTAGTAATTTCCTTTAATGCACACAGGTGAGAGTTGTCTTGTGAGGTTTGCGCAAAGGTTATATTGATGCCAGTGGGAATTCTGCTGAAGATTAAAGGTAGTGTGCCCTGAATTCGAGCTGTCCTTTAGACCGTAATTGTAACTGTAAATGCACTTTGGCTCCATTTCCAGGGAGACGCTGACACCTCTGATTTTCAGTTGCTGGTACAAGCACGGTGTCCTGTGCTCGGAGATGTGATTTCCGTGTATGGGCCCCCTGCCCAAAGTAAAATGGACTTTCCACTTTATATTTACTGTTTGCCAGCTTTGGAGCGTGGGGCTGTGAATCCAAACCAGGATTTCATTGAAGAATTCCTTGGGTGCTTTTCCTGGCTTACGTACTCTTGCCCCTTCCTCTTCCTCGCCTCCTTTTGCCGTGCCATCTGTCTGTCGTTTGCTTTCTCACTTTTCTGACCTATTTATGAAATGTGTTTGCACAAGCCCTTTATGCAATGGTTGCAGAGGGGTGTTTGAACGGCGACCAGGCTCATTTCCTCTTCCTCTTCCTCAAATTTGTCAGGTCCAGTGACCACCTGTCAGATTCGGTGGGATATCTCTCGTCTCGTTTCAGATTTACATGGCGGTGGTTTCAAACCAGGGCTGTGCAGAGAAGTTTCCAGTAGTGACAAGGCAGGACACGGCAGCAGCGCGAGCCTTGGAGAGCGGGATTTGTCGGAGTCCTGGCAGGAGGTGGGGTTGGGTTTGAGTTGCAGCGCTTGCTTGCTGGAGTTCGACTTCCACAAAGAGGAACTTTATTTACAAAGCTTTGGACAGTGATTTCATTGTCCCAGAAATGCCTGGCGTGAAGGGGAGCATTGAGGCTCTGTCACGAGTCCAGGTTCCCGGGTCCACACCTGTCAGCGGGCGGCAGCAGCCAGTCGCTCTCTGCCCTCGGGGTTCTTGCCTTTCTCACGTTTAAGGATTAAGGCTCAGATCTGCTGCAGCTGCCCTCAAGCTCCGCAGCAGCCCAACGCCAGACTCCAGAAGCAGAAAGATTGCTTTCATTGCATCTTCCAGAAAAACCAGTGAAGTGCCAAGGAACCCCCAAATCTCCCTGGACGTGTTCATGGTGAAGTGGGGGGCTTGGTGGGCTCCAGCGCGGGACCTCAGGTCCCACGTGGTAGATCATCCAGGGAGGGGGTGCTTTTCAGTTTGGGATATTTTCAGGCCGCATTAAATAGCTGAGAAAACTTAATGCCGTCAGAGTTGAACAGTGCCGTACACGTAGGGAAGAATGCAGTGTGTTGGGTTTGTTCTGGAAAGGGTATCGGTTTGTCCGTGCTTTTCCGCTTGAGATAGCGAAGGAGAAAACAGAGCGGGGGGGGCAGAGCAGTGCTGGGAAGGCGGCTCCCTCTCAATTCCCTGCCCGCACGGCGGGGAAGAGATCTCTCGTGCCTGTGATGGACCTGAGGTTAAGATCTCCTTTCACACATTTGTGTGCGTCGCTTCCAAATACCGTGGTGTTTCGATTGCTTTTCCCGCAATGGAATGTTACACAGGCGGAGGTGGCTGGGAGGGGATGGCAGGAGTTTGGGAAGTTACCGGGCTTCCTTGCCCCCGCTGTGAGGAGCTTTCTCAGCAAACATATCTAGGAAATTTTGCCTCTTCCTTTGAAACTAATTATTGGCCAGTCCCTGATGCACGAGCTGGCAAGGCTGCTGTGAGACTGGAGCTTTGAGCTTTGGGGGAAGGGTGGATTTAAAAAAAAAGATGGGTGTGGCAAAAAAACCCCTTGATGACTGTGTAGATCAGATAGTATGTGTTCTTTTGTAGCTCAACCAGGCTAATAAATATATTCAAGATTACTACATGGGAGGAATAGCTATAGCTTTTTGGGTTGGTTTTTTGTTTTTTTTCTTTTCTTGAGACATTAAGGAAAGAAAAGGGAACATGGGGACAAAAAAGAAGGGCTGAACAAAGCGTGTCCTTTCCTCAGCTTTATGAAGTAGCGGAGCGTCTCTGGGAAGAACCTGAACTGCGGGGAGGGAAGGAGAAAGCGTCTGAGAGCATGTAACCGGTTGTGACACAGGAGCGGCCGCGCGTTGCTGCTCCCCAGATTGGCAGAGGATGCCTCGTGTAGCCGAGCTCATAAAAAGCCCAAACAATAGCTCTCGCCTACGCGGTAGGACAGGGAGTGGATTGTTAACCTGCTGCTGACCCCTCCCTTTTTCTTTAATCTCAAAAAAATGAAATAAAGTCCATGTAATCACCTCTAAACTCGTGTGTGTGTGTATAATACGTATTTTGCTCCCGAAGAAGCGTATTTGCTTGTGGGCTCCAGCCCTTGCGGTTGGAGGGGCGGCTGTGTGATGAGGGATGACCCAAGGTGAAAAACCTCGCTTTGTTCTGCTTTTGTTCGCCCTCTGCTTGAGAGGGTGTGCTGCCTCGATCAGAGGGAACTTTCTTGGCATGTACTTAATTAATTAAAAGAAAGAAGGTAGTAAACTGATGGTTACAGTGGGATTTTTTCTGTGATACTAAATCCACTGCAGTCTAGAGCAGTCTTCTGCCTGGGACAATGAATACATCACAGATAACAGCTACTCTTGAAGGTGAGCCAGAACTCCGCTGGCCGTGTTATAGATGAGAAAAGAGACGTCAGATAACAGGTCCAGGATCAAAAGGCAAATCTGTGATGGAGCAGAGAATGAGCAGATTCGGGACTGGAGTCCCAGCTTTGAGCCTCTGGTTTGCTCTGGCCACGCAACCTGTGTATGGTCTGAACAGAGGGGTGGGGGGAATTTATATTGTAGTTGAACGGAGCCTCGTATCATGGAATTCCTTTTCCTGAAGTACTGGACTGAAACTTAACTGGATTTTCTGAGCGTTGTGAGGGGCAGCTTTGGGGAGAGAACAGGCAGCACTTAAGTGTTGTATCTACGTAAGCCTGTGCTGATGCCCACCTCCCTCCTTGGAGACACCTGGAGTCAAGCTCGTGTAGCCAGTTTTTTCTCACCTCTGTGTAATGGTTGTTTCTGTGTTGAAGACTAAACATGCTGTAAATGATGAACGCAGAAATGCTACAGTTCAGAATTTGTTTTCATCAGAATCTTTGGTTTTGAGAACTTCTTTACCCTTCACGTCTGATGTGAGCGAGGAGGTGCCCCTAAGCTTTCCCCTTTATCTAAAGGAAAACTCGGATCTGAAATCTGGTGCGACACTGGGATGATGAAGGAGAAGAGAGACCTTGGGTAAACTGTTCCTTCTCACGTGGCTTTTAGATGGATGTTGCGTTTGAAGCTGATATGACCGTCGAAAGAGCAACCTGCTCGCTTGCTTTGCTGCTGCTCTGCCCGGCCACGTACGTCTGGACTGGCCCAGCGTGGCGGCTGCGTTTGGCCTGTCCTGCCTGCGCCTTTCGCCGGGGTGGGCACGGCGCTTGGAGCTGCTGCCGGAACGGCACGCCGCCGCAGCGGGCACTTGGCCAGCAAGCTGCCGCCGCTGGGACGCGTGGCACCGGGGAGCCCTCGAGAACGGGGCACCGGGTTTCTCCTCTGCAGGCTCGCAGCAGTTTTGGGGCCTCGTTCAGCCAAGAGCAGTTTGCAGTTCGGCCGGTTTGCGTTTGTTAGCGTCGCTAGCTCTGAGCTCTGCACGCTTATTCAGATCCCACGGCCTTCCCCCTGTAAGGCATGCGCGCTCTCTGAGGGCTTGAATTACCCCTTACCCTTTTCAGGAGCATAAATGGGGTGTCTGTAAGTTTCAACATTACGTCCTTTGTCAGCCCACAGCGAGTAGCAGAGGCCTCCTGTGGATAAAGCTGTGTTTGGGGGGGAGGTCCTTGTTCTGCAGCGCATTGAGCTCTGTTGAGGGGTGGAGGCTTGACAGCGCTGAGACTGAAGTCCTCTGTCCAGGGGACAGGTGGGGCTCCAGCAATGAGCCTTTTCCCCCTTTTCACTCCCAGCCGCTTGCGCCGAGTGCGTTTTGTCCTTGTGCACGCAGCCAGGGCGGAGGACTGACGCGAGTCGGTTCACAGCCCTCAGATGCCTTGCCAAGTGGAGCGTTCGGTCGGTTTTGTCTCGATCATTTCCTAGCAGACCATCCAGATTTTGTTTTTCAGCTCAAGCGTGTGCCACCTCTTATGTCTGCCGTGCCCCTCGCCGGGGGCCTGCAGCACAACCCTCGCCACCTCTGCAGCCGTGCCGAGACAGGTCTGATCCTGCGCTCGAGTCTGTGTTCGGCGAAAAACTCCCCTCTCCCATCCCGGCTCTCCTGAACAGCTTTGCAGGCCAGAATCCAAGTTTCTCCAGCATGGAGTACACGTGTTACTGGTTAGGTGCCTGTACTGCCAGTATGACCAGCTGTCCTGAACTCGCCAGCTCCCGCTGAGGCTGGTGATGAATCCGTGTTACAGTTACGTAAAGAGAAAAGCTGGATCACAGCTCGGCAGTGGTACCTCTCCCGTGGTACCGTGCTGCATCGCCCCAGCGTGTGATGCACCGAGCAGCACGAGGGAGAGCTGCCTGGCTTTGATCTGCCTTGGAGCAGACTTTTGTACTAGTTAAATCAGCAATTTGCTCTTGCCGAAATCGCTGGGTGTTAATTGCTGCTGGCAAACATATTCAGAAGGTAGTAAGGGCTGAAGCAGTGGTTCTTAAACTGTGCTCTGTGGGACCACGCAGAGGGACTTGCAGATCCATTAAATAAGCTGTTTGATGGCGGACTTGATAAAGGAGCCAGGAATGCCCAAGAAATTCAGGGGTGTTGACAGACATCCGCTGGTGCGAAAGCTGTGGCGAGCAGTTTGTGTCACTTTGCGTGCGGATGAGAAGTTCCCTGAAAGCCCTTCATTAGTGACATTCATTAGTGGCCAGAGTTGCTCTTCTGGAAGGTTCTTTGACCTGGTCAGAGCTCAGTCCTTTCTTGGAAAGCAGAGATGCTCTTTTGTGTCCCCCATTTGATGTTTGAATCCTGTGTTTCTTCAGTCCTTTGTACGCTGGAGCATCTGTTATAAAAGGGGTTTCACGTGGCTGAACAGTGCAGATTGTGCCTTTCTTCTCCTGATGGAAATAAAACGGGATTTTTTCACAGCCTCTGAGTCTGCTGCCGTCCTCAGCCACCCCTCCAGGCCAGCTCTACACAAAGCTCCTTCCTGCTTGTGCTCCTAATTTATCCACCCAAAATCCAGTAAGCTACCCCTGCGCCCTTACTGGGATCTTGATCTTGGATTTAATCCAATGCCGTGAAATCTTTTTGCATCCTTTGCTGTACAACATAGTTGCTGATTCCTTAATTTATGCCTTCTGATCTCGTCCGCGGGTCGGTAGCCAGAAGCAGCTGCCCTTTCCCTGCGCGTGCCGCCCCGGTGTTTCTGTGCGGCCGCAGGCAGAACTGCCCGTGGCGTGATTCCCCTTAGTCCCCTGTCATTTCTAGCGGGGCTGTTTCGCACTCCTGTACTGGATAGCAGTCCTTCAGCCAGGCTTTTTTTTAACCCCGTTTCTTAGATAAATGGCTCAGAGGCCAGGAGGGTCTGATTTCTGTGTTAACTGGAAGGTCGCTGGGTCGGGAGAGGAACCTTCTCCTGGATCGATGCCGGAAACCAGCACGTCTGCCCCTTCCCGTGACTAAATGACCTTCAGATTTAATATTGATGCGCAGCTTTACCCTCGCTCTGTTTTGGACTGGAGGCGGACTGTGCCTGCCGGGGCGCTGCGCTGGGGCGTGCCGTGGAGGTACGCGCAGTGTCGCAGGCTGCTCCGCTCTGGGGCCGCTACAGAGGGAGTGTCTGTGGCTTTACTCAGCCGTGGCCTCTTTTCCTGAAAGGCCTGGTGCTTCTGTTGCTTTGAGCAGGGTTGACCTCCCTGTGCTTCAAGCCAGAAAAAAAAAAGATTTTTATTTTTCCTACAACCCTGAAGGAACTCAGATTGAAGGCCTGGAAATGGGTGCAGGCCCAGGAGTGAGTGGCCGTGAGAGGTGATGGCACGCACGCAGAGTGCTCCCTCCTGCAGCACAGCTTTCCCAGCCGGGATTGGGAAGCAAGTTGCTTTTTGCTTCTCCCGTGGAAGGCAGGGAGCTTGGGGAGCCTTGGGACTGCACTGGATGGGTGAATTCATACCACTGATGCTGTTCTGCGTTGATGCTGTTTCAGTATTCCCCAAAATCCATTAGTTGGCCCTTACTCCCTGCCCCCCCAGCCCACTTCAGCCGTATTTGGCATTGATGATAGCTTCTGCTTCAGCTGCAAATCCGTTTTGGCTTTTACGTATATTGTCCGAGTGCCCCTACATGGTCCAAGCAAGTGTGTTTTTTCTCTATTTCTGCCACCATGAGAGCTTAAAAACCTGCTTGCTCTAGTGAGTGGTGAAGGAGACTGGGAAAAAAAGCTTTTTAGGAAAGAGTTCAGGGCTTTTGTGCTTCAGGTACAGAGCAGAGTTTAATTTTGTGATGCTCAGAGCTGCATTTCTGAACGCTAACTTCATGGAATTCTGCATTTTGAGATGCGTGTTTGCCGAGCGCTCTCCTTTCCCTCCCAGGACATTGAAAAGCAGATATGGAGGGTGAGCTCATCTCAGTGGTGCACAAATTTCCCAGGCCTAGAGAAGCAGCCTGCTTAAGCATAATGACTTAGCCTGGGGTTTCATTTTGATCTTGGACTGCAAAACCTGTGAAGTTAGACAGAAACACCCTGCGATCCCTGACGAAACACCCTTTGACCTCAGGTCTCAACGGCTGCATAGTAAGGGGAGAGACTGAGGCTGCGTTTTCATTCCTGGAAAGATGGATCCTCCCGTCTGTCGATCCGTATGAGGAGCAGCGGATGGAGGGGAAGAGGAAGGCTCTATCTCCTGCTCGCTAAACCAAGAGGAGCAGGGATGTGTGTTTGCTTTGTTGGACTGCTCACGTCAGTGCTGGGATTGATGGGATCAGAAGTTGCTTAGTTAAAACCAGTTTGGGCAAATGTCTGCGTCCCGCGTTGGTCTCTAGTGAGGCCTCACCAGCTCCGTTGCTGGGAAGCTTGGTAGATACTGAAGGAGTGGTCGTCTTCTCTTGCAAGGAGAACTGGGGCATTGAAGGGCCAAGGAGTTCTCAAGATTTGGAAGATTTTTACCATCCTGGAGAATAATGCCATAAATTCTACCTCGAGTAAACTCTGACCAACGCAAAGCGCGTCCCGAGTAGGTCCCGCTCTGACACGGTGTTGTATTAATGCTGTTCTCCCCCAGGAGCTCTGGGCTGCTCTCCTCGCGCTGGCAGTCATTTAACGTGGTTTCTGTATTAGAGAATATTGATTGACTGTGGAGCGTAAAAATGTGCCGCGCTCAGCAGAAGGGCCTCCCCAATTGTTATGCTCCAGGAACACTGCTGCTCAGGAATGTGAAATAAATTTTCCCTTTTACAATAGATCCCGATTTGCATAGTCTCCATCTTGCCTCCCCAGGGATTGTGCCGGGGTCCATGGTGAGCGCTCCCCGTGTCGGCACCGACCCGCTCTGTCTGCACACACACCGAGGGCTTTGCTGGTGAACAAGTGTAGGAACTTCTCCCAGGGTTTACTCCGTGCTGTCATGGTCTCCTCTGTTGTGTGCTTGCTCTTGTTTGAAGAATTTCAGACACTGAACATCCCCTTCCTTCTCTTTGGTGTTTTAACTGCGTTAACTTCGGGGAAGCTTGGTTTACAGCAGTCTAAAAAGTCAAGTTGTCCTGTGCTGCCAAGCGTGAGGTGGTTTCTTGTTGCTGGCTGAAGGAGACCAAGAGTTGGGAAGTGGCTTGTTTGCGCAGGCATGCCTTCTTGGAAAACGTTGCCTGCCGCTGCCATCCCTGGCTGTCCCAGCCCATGAGGGGTGAATGGGAGTGCCCTGGCAGCTTTTATTTATTTTAGAGTGTTTTCTAGAGAGGATGCTGGTCTTCTGTCCTGCACAACCCAGACCTGTTAGGAAGCGGTTGTAAGCAAAATTGTAATATTGGTAAAGGCCTTACTTACGGAAACGGAGGATATGCTCCCGGCCTTCAAAGGTCCCTGCCAACCCTAACAATTCTCTGGAAGTCTTACCTTCTCGTTCCTGGCTTTACTTCCAGGGAGTAACAAACTGCCTTGCGTTTTCTGGTGCGATGATGATCAGGCAGATTCTGTGCTGTTCTGCTGGCTGCTTTGCCTGCGTAGTTGCTTGTGAGCATGTGGAGAACTATGTTGAGAAAGCGATCCAATAAATTCTCTTATAAACGTGGTATTTCTCAGCTGGCTGCTCTGCTGTGCATCTGGAGAGCTGGTTTTCCTGGCGTGACAGCCAGCCCTTCATGTCCACGCTCTTCTGATTCCAACCTCCCGCCCGCAGCTCGCTCCTCGGCCTTCCCCTTCTCTCCCCACACCTTGCTCCGAGCTCGTGGGTGCCAAAACAGGATTCAGGCACGGGCCAAAGTACTGGCATTGGCATAGCTGGAAGAGTAAAATTAGAATTGTAGGCTATTGTCACAGAACAATTGTTTCTGCTAGGGGCTGAAGGACCGAAGCTTGGAAGGGCTGGTTTTCACACAGTCAGATGAATAAATGCTTGGGGCGTTGCATAAATGTCATACCGTAAAGATCTGGGCCGCTTGGATTTGAAATATCACAAAAGTTCAAACCTAGCCGTGGCAGCCAGTGTGAAGAATTTCAGCAAAGCTTTTGAGGCGTTCAGGAAACTAAGAAAGAAAAAAAGCATCCAGGCTCCAGTTCTGAGGCTGAGCAGAGCCGCCTCCTGGGCTGTGCTGGTTCGCTTCCGACGGATCAGCTTTTGGCAAAATTTGTGCCTTGGTCATGAGCTCCACAGAAAGTGAAATCCTAAGGGTCTGAGGGTCATTTTGTTGACATCTGTTTATAGTTAATGGGTGTGCCACGTCACAGAGCCCTTGTGATTAGGGGTCTTTCTGGGCTTCATGGAAAATTAGGACCCCCCCCCCTCCTTCTTTAAAACAAGTGACACCCTGAGATAGCTGAAGAAATTAAGGAAGCCTGGGGATAGCGCAGAGGAGAGCAAGAGCTTCACAAGAACTGGGTGAAGTGAGCTTGGTGGGAGCAGGGGGCTGGATGCGCGTGGGTTTGGGAAGCTGAACGCTTTGGGAAGACCCTCTCTGCAGTGGTCCTTGGGAATGAATGAGGTGCGGAAGAGAAACACTGGTGAGGTGGCACAGTGTTTTGCCTTAGAGCTTATGAAAACCAACAATGAAAGAGAAAACCCAAACCAAGAAAAGCTTGGAGTGCTCTCCAGCGCTGAAGTGGTAGTTTCTAGTCTACATATTTCCCACTCGCTCTTCCGGATCCCTGTGGATTCACCCATCAACAGAAGGAAGCTGAGTGGAGGTTGACAAGGTAGAGAGTGCACATATTTTATCTGCACTGCTTACAGGAGACTTCCGCTGGAGATCAGCGCTGAGTCACTGGTGGTCTCTGCCTTACCTTCCTTTTGTGTCACCCTGTTAGGTGTCACCTAAGTTATGCTGTTGGGTTGGCAGAGAGGACAGGAGTGTGAAATATTTCTGTCCCTCGGGATCCGTTCCCATACCTGCTGGCACAGAGTTGAACCTGGCCGTGGTTTGGTTCCTGTTGGCTTCGGCGTAGGTGAGATGGGCGCCATGGAGGGAACTGGGGTGGGGCTGCTGTTGTGCGGACAAAACATCCGGACCCTGTGTGCAAACCCTGCTGGGAGCTGATGTCCAAAATCCCACAGATCCTTTTGCTGATGGCCTTAATGAGTACTTTAGAGTGACCATCCAAATGGAATATATTTATTGCATCCTTCCAGTTCTTAAAACAAAAACCTATTAGGGGATCCACTCAACATTTTTTCAAAGACCATTCTTCCATTTCCAGGCTTTGGTGAAAGCTGCTCTGTGTTCCTCTTGAGGTTCATGGGTTTCCATCAGGATTGTGGACGGGACTAAGAAAGGGCCAGCACAGACAGGGCGAGTGACTCAGCATCACCGACACATTGTGAGTCACGGCCGCGCACCACCGCAGTCGGCTCACCGCTGCAGGATGCAGACCTGGGAGGTGCTGGGCCCCAAGGTCACCGACACATCGTGAGTCGGTGTGAGACGACACAACGTCAGGGTGAGATGTTGTGTCGTCACTGCGGGAGCCCAGGTGCCTGGTGCAATGCCCAGGGCGGCGTGGCCTTCCACCCTTGGACGTTCTCGAACTGCTCTGATTTGGGATGTTAACTCCGTTTCTACAGCACAGCCAGACCCTGAACGTGGTGTAGGAGTGGGTGAGAACCAGCGAGGCAGTGGATGCCCCATCCCTGGAAACGTTCCAGGCCAGGTTGGACGGGGCTCTGAGCAACCTGATCTGGTTGGAGATGTCCCTGCTTCTGGCAGGGGGTGGCACTGGGTGGGCTTTGAAGGTCCCTTCCCACCCAAACCATGCTGTGATTGTAACTGCTTACGAGTTTCCGCGGGTGATGCGGGTGGTGTTTCACCAGCCAGCGGCGTTGCTCGGAGCTGAAAACGGGAGGTAAATAAAGTTGTGATTTCCAGTTTACTGATGAGGAACCGAGTGCAGTTGGTTTGCGTCGTGTGTCTGTGCGTATCTCTGTGGAATTTGCCAGCTGGTTCCCTCCCTGCTGCCTGGCATCCCTCTTACGTGGCATGTATTATTTTTCCAAGTATTACATTTAGGGGAAGAAGGACAGTTTAGTGGGATGGCTTGATTTTTACTTCCTTTTCTGAGAGCACTTTCTGCAGCCGTTTGCACTTCGGACGGATAGATCTTGTTTGGGTGGGCCTGGTACCCAGGTGTGAAGATGATGATGATGTTCAACAGCACACCGAACCCAGACAGTGTGTCAGGGAAGAGCCGCTTCCTCAAAGAGTGGATCCAGGTGCATTCTTGTGCTGCAGCTTTTAAAGTCATTAAAATTGTCCCGAATCCCAGTAAAATCTGCTAGGAGGCAGGAAGGGCCGTGAAGGTCGTTTGGCAGCTCTGTTTTTTTTCTGTGCGATGAGCAGATTTGGGGGGTGGGTGCCCCTCGGCCCCCTTCCCCGCCCTTGGCCGTTGTTTTGCTTTGGTATTTTGAATTTCCCCCTTTTGTTTTCCCCATCTGTAGGTCTGCTGTAAATTGAGTTTTGTACCTGTCCAAGGGTTTTCTTGGACACTTGTGCTACGTTTACCTTCCACTAAGAAAGAATTTGGGAATATTTTGGGCAGGAAAGCTGGCATGAGGGAGCAGCCTCAAAAAAGCAAAGGCTTTGGCTGCAGCAGTGAGGGGAGAATGCAAGAAACGAGCTCCGTGGTATGGAGCATCGCCTCGGGCTGCGGGGCTGCTGGGACCCGCGGCTCCGTGTCGGCGTTGAGCCGTGGCCTGCACACTGGCTCTACAACTGGAGTATTACAAATTTGGATTCAGGCTGTGCAGTCTTGTCCGGCCATAATTTCTATGCAGGAGTTCAGGCTGGCCTCGGCCAATTTTCTTTCTTATTTTCTGGTTTGGTTTTTTTTTTTTTTTCCTTTTTAATAGAAATGAACTAGAGATGCCAAAACAAACCTTTCATATCCTGACCCGAGCGACGGTTACTCTGCGGCCAAAGCCTTGCACGCTGTGGCCGGTGCCGGGGTTCGGATGGGTTGGACGGTTCCTCGTCGCCGAAAGGAGGGAGCTGCTGTATTTGAACGCAGATCACGCGTGGGCCCCGCGCTGGTGGCTGCCAGCCAGCGCTGCCCTCTCTCCTGGGCAGAGGCCTGGCATCCCTGCTTACCCTGCTCAGCAGCAAAATGCCGGAGGATTTGTGCTCACAGATTTCCCCTGAGCAGTGGGGGTTTTTCAGTGAGGAACAGTGGAAATAACTCTTTAGTCCCGGCCTTTAGCGGTCTTCAGTTCTTCTGAGTACAGGAATGAGTGAACCCAGGACAATTAAAGATCATGAGAGCGATTGGGAAAGTCGGAACGTAGCTGAAAAATACTGCTTGGGGAATTGCGCTTAGGTTTTTGTTATCAGATTTGTGGATGTGAGCAGAGCAGATCACTTTTTACTTGGGCTTGCCCTGGGTTTGCAGGGTGTGTGAGCGTTGGCAGTGCTGTCCCTAGGACAGCAAGCGTCTCGGCATTTTACTTTATTGTCAGCACTGGCATTTGAGCCTCTCGAAGGAGAGAAAGGGGGTGGGAAACTTTCTGAAATCTGATTTTAACGCTAATGTTTTTCAGTTTCCGGTGAATCAGCAGGAGTGGATGTAACCACGAGGTGTCTCTTGGCATCTCGCTGTTGTTCAGGAGTAGGCACCGCACCAGTATGGACATGAAGCATCGCGTTGCGTTCGCACTACTGAACCTTGCCCTGGGGCTGCTGCCTCGTGGTAGGTGATGCGAGGAGAGCGCGCAGAATTAATGGGGACGGTTTGCCCTTTAATAGCCTTGACAGCTGAGTGTCATAAACCGTCGTATTTGAAACAGCTTTTGTGGTCTGTTGGCAGGTTTAGTCCCCACTGAGGATCCCTGTGGCAATGGGAAGTGGTGCGCCCCGTTTTTGTTTGCTGTAGCTGGCAGCCAGATCCCTCTTCCAGTGAAGAACAGTGAGCTGCATGCAGTGCTGGTGCTTGGGCAGCTCTCGGGAAGGCAAGAGGAGCACCTCTGAGTGTTTTGGCCGTGGTGCGGTGCAGTGGGATGTGGAGTAGAGCACAGAGCTTGGAAGAGGAAGGTAGCTTCTGCAGAGATTTTGGAGCAGAATCAAAATTCAGGATGGGACTTGTGGCTTCCTGCAGTTGCAAATTGGCTGATGCGGTCTGAGAGATGTGCGTAACTGATGATGAGATCTCACACGTGTATTTCTTCTTGGATCCTCAGGAGAGGACAAGTGTGTGCGGGGCTGTACCATACCAAAAGCAGGTTCTTATCCATCCAGAGCCAACCAGCTGGGATGTCAGGAGCAGTTTGTGGCAAACCAGTAACACCCAGTGTGCTTTTTCGACAACCCCCTCCCTCTGGACAGGTCCGAAGCCTGACGCGTGAGGGATGAACATGACAGCAGCTCCAGAACAATCCCAGGCTGTGCCTCACATGGTGGGAACGGATGTGGTGTGCTGGGGTGGGACTCTAGTGAGTCAATGGGGAGGTGGGATGGGACAACCCAGGAAAAGGAGAATTTGACCATATATAGCGCAAAAGTGGATGAGGATGGAGACCTCCATGAGGAAGTAGCTTTGTGCAGACCGTCTTGCAGAAGAAGGGCTGCTGGACATTGTTTTGCAGTCCTCGCTTCCTTCTTTCTCCCTCAGATAGTGAAAGGTTGACCCAGCTGTGTCTCAGCAGGGTCAGAGACTAAATCCCCCCCAGCCTGAGCACGTTCAGGACTGTCAGAGTGGAGCCCCAGTCATGGGTCATGTGGCGAGTGTCTCTTGATTCCCAGTACCGAAGCCTCATTTGTTGGACAGATGCTTAATTGTCTCATTCAAGAAATGTCCTGTACTGCACCTCTTGGGCCCCGTTCTCATGCCTCGTACGTGAAATCAGCTAACGCCTTCCCAGCTCGCTGCTGGCAGGGAAGGGAGGCTCAGGTGGTGTCATTTGCCAGAAAGTCTCGAAATGTGGGGGCTTTGAGCCAGACCTGGTGATCTTTGGTGATTTATTCTATCCAAAACTGCGTGGGAAGGGCGAGAGTAAATATAGAGCAGCTCCTGTGTTGGTAGGTGACTGCGTTTCAGGGGGCAGAAAAGCCCCTGGGTACACGCCAGCGAACGGCGGAGGAGGGCACCATATGGGAGCTGCACAGCGCGGTGCCTCGTGCTGCGGCATTCGTCTGTACCTGCGTGGGAAGGGAGAGGCCGGTGGTGCCGTGGCCGAGGACGTTCAGGTCCGCAGCGTGTCCCAGGGCGTGCCGGCTCCCCTGCCCTCTGCCCGGGTCGGCGGAGGAGCTGGCAGCGCCGTGCAGCTCGCCGCGGGCTCGTTGCCGAAAGCGATTCCCATTGCTGGTTCCCCGCGCAGGCTGCTTGGCTGCCTGAAAAGTTTCAGTGTTTGTGTGTCGCATTTCTCCCTCTTCCGGGCGTCGACGCTTTTTTCCCTTCAGTGCAGCCTGTTATTCTTCGCTTAACATCGAGACAAACGGAGTTTGCTGAAGGGCTCTGGGTGGCAGAAACAACCTCGCTCCAGACCCCGGTGGCTGCTTCTCATCCATTACTGCCGGCTCCTGGAAGCGGTTCTGATACACAGTTCCCCTCCCGCCCGTAACTTTCCCATCTGAAATCTTTTTACTTCATTTTTCTCTTCTGCTCCGTGCTGTTATCAGGGTGCTTTAGCAGCAGCTGGTGGAACTACTCTGTTCACTTTGCAGCTGGGCCTTTAGTAGAGCAGGCTCCCCATGGAAAAGAATTCTCCTGATCTCCAGTTCCCTCGGTTTGGTGCCGTCCCTGCCTGCCCCGTTAGCGTTCAGCAGCGTGGACTCAGCAGAAAGCGAGACGGACTGACGGCCGGCGGCAGCTTCTCGCCACCGCTGGCGTGGTGGAGGGAGGCAACGCGGCGTCTCTGCGGTTCAGAAGCAGCGAAATGACCGCGTGTCTCGTTTGCCTCGCTGGTACAAAACCTGGGCCTGGATTTCCTCTGAGGCTGTACGTAAAACCCTCTCCTGGGACGAGGACGTGGGTGGTGCCGTTCCTTGGAAGAGCAAAAGTCCCTGCGTGTCTTCACCCTGAAGTGCTTTGTGGACAACTTGGACTGGATTTTTATACGTAGGCTTGGTTTAAGGATGTGTCACAGGTGGAGGTTGTGTTAGGGAGAGCTTATCTCTGTGGAGCTTGCAGAGCTTGCAGAGCTTTTACGGCACCGTGGCTGCTGAGACGATGCAGCTGGCTCTCGTACGGATTGTACTGGTGGAAGTGCATCGACCGATGTGTTGCCGTGTTCGTTGGGCAGGGCTGTATTTATAATGCTTCTTAAAAAACCCAATAAAACGAGAGCACACACCCTGTTTTGAAGCAGCCGAAGCCGAGCTGTGTGGTGCCGGGGCTGGCTGCCCTGCCCGCGGGCTGCAGCGCCTTCCCTGCCCCGCGGCAGCTCGCTGGGCTGGGGAGCCAGGCACCTTTCTGTCCCGTGGACGCTCTCGCTTCGGAAACGGGGACGCTGCTGTCTGACAGGGGCACCTGGCTGGCCTGTTGTGTTTTCTGGAGTTGACTTTGCCAAGTAGGATAATTGATTTTAACCCATCATTGCCTGGTTTTTACTCAGGGAAGGACTGGAGCCCATCCCAAGGACTTGGGCTGATGCTAACATGGGATTTATTTGTTTTTCCCTCTGCCATTCTGCAGTCACATGAAACTAACCGCTGTTTTTTAGGAAGAAGCATTTACCTCTGAGAACATGTCCTGTTGATCAAGTTTCTTCCTGTAGTTTCCTAAAGGGTGTGTGTTTCTGGTGGAGAGGTGGGCACGGTGCAGCACCTCTGGGAGCCCAACACCGCGGGGCGGGAGCTGTCGGCACCGATGTGCGGCCGCAGCCGCAAAGGGCGCAGGATTTCAGGTCTTCTGCCCCGGATGGGGAGGGGGATCCTGCTCTTCCCTCCCCGCCTTCCCGTGACCCCCTCAGCCTCCCGGCCCTCTTGGGCACCTTCCGTGCGTCTTGTGTGGGTTTCCTCCGCACAAGGAGACGCAAGTTCTGCGGGCAAGCGCCGTCAGCACTAAGCACCGTCGGCTGAAGCGCGCAGGACGCTGTCCTTGTCGGTCAAGCTGAGTGCCACGCCAGCTGGGCGCCTGCACGCGAGGGGCGGCTGTCGCTCCCGGCGCGCTGCCTGCTGCGCCCGCTCTGCCGCACACGCTGCGGCCTGCAGAAGGGCAGTGAGTCTACCTGGGAAAATATATATTTTTTTCTAATATCAAGTCCCTAAATAATTCGTTTTCTGTGCTGGGGCTTGAGCTTGCCCGTCTGTCCCAGCCGGAGGGGCTGTGCTGTGCCGTCCTCCGTAGCCTGTTTTGTGCAGGCGGTTGTGATTGCACGGCACACGTCCGTGCAGCAGCGGGATGGACGATTTGCCGTGGAGGATGCAGGATTTCACCGCTTTGCTGCTGCTCGCGTTACTCCCCGCGTCAGCTCTGCCTCTCAAAGCCCGAGACCGCTCGCAAGACGAGCCGTGCAGCCTGCTTGTAGCCACATGGCTCTCTGCAGCCATCTGGTCGTCTCCTTTGGCTTAATCCAAAACCCATTGTGAGCCAGTGCCGTAAACTCTTCTGTTAGTTGTCCTGTTAAGGCTCTAATGTTTAGAAGGAAAGGAAGTGGGTTTCCCTCCCCCTCGAGCGGGGTGTCTGGCCAAGGTGTCGGGTGCTGCTGGTGCTGAGTGCAGCAACTTCAGATGCTCGGGTTTGTGCGTGGTTGCTACTTTTCAGCGCCAGTTGAGAACATAATCATTCCTGCCCAATATTCCTATGGAGATTAAAGCTAAAGAAGCTGCATCGCTTCTTATCCAAGAGCTGATGTACATGAGGAGAGCATACATGTTGCTGACAGCACGTTGCAGCAAAGGGTGTGGTTGCAGGGGCTCTGAAAAAGCCTTATTTCTAAATATAGGGCCAGGCTACGCTCAGCGCTGGTTTGGAAAGCGTGGCTGAGCCGTCACTGTGTGTCCTCCCCTCGTGCCGCAGGGTGTCAGAGGATGAGGTTCGCTTTCTTGGTTTATTTTTGGTCTAAATCCAGTGGGTTTTTCTGGGGTAGGATGTGTCCTCATTTTAAGGTGAGGAGCAGGTCTACTGCTGCTTATGCCGCCGTATCGCGTAGGAATCTGAATGGGCGTAAGGTGTTTTTTATGCTCAATCTGGATTTCTGTGTAATCTGAGTAGAAGAATGAGCTGTATTTAACGGAGCAGACCAGTATGGTTCCAGCAGGCACAGGTGCTTTCTGATGGTGCAGAGGCAAGCAAGGGAGCTGGCAGTTCGGAGGTGCTCTCAGCAGTAGCTGAAGCCTGGGATCCTGCTGGGATCTAGCTTGGAGTCACGAACTTTCCGGGGGTCCAGCCAGCCTGTTGTGTCCACAGATGCTGGAGATGTCGTAAAAGCAGGGATGGCCATTGCAGAAGTCTTTCCTGGTTTTGTTTAAGCTATAAAAAAAGATGGAACTCTTTGCCAGTTAAATTGTTCTTAACTTCTGAAATGAGAGCATGGTAGAATTTTGCTGAAACTTGGCTGGCAGAGAAGTAACATCTCCTGGAAAGTCTTGCAGAAAACTACAGCATGAAAATGCCGTCAATCTTACGGGTGATTGAGAGCAGCGCCGCAACTGAGCGGAGCAGCAACGCTCTGGTGACTGTGTCCTTGCTGTAACTGGTGGAGGATGAGGATCTGGCCTTGGTGTGACATCCATCTACAGTAACTATTAAATTTTTCACCAAACGTAGGGTCAGCATTGATCGAAACAGAGCAGGCACTTTACACAGAGAAACACTCCAGGGAGAGGTACTTAAGCTCCTGAAAGTGCTTTGAAAATGGGCTGGGAGGGCTGTGGGGAGCGGATACAAATGCATGTTCTGGTGGAAATCTGCCCTCATCTCAGTCAGCACCGAAGCGACATCGCTTACGCAGCCGGGAGGTCCAGCGAGAGTTTGGAGAGCGCGTCCTGTTCTGCCTTTGTGGGTCTCACCTGCAGTTTGGAGGAACCAGCTCCTCCTCCTCAGGGCATTTCTGTTAGCAGGTTTGAAACTCGGAATGACCCTGGTGCAGGCAAGTGCATTTGGTAGCAGTACACCTAAATAAGGGACACAGAGGAGGTGTCGGTTTTTCTAAGAACCCGATGAGTGCCGTCGCGTATCATCTCTGCGGCTGGGAGCGCCTCGGTGGTAAATCTCGTTTCCCTCGTGGTGCCTCTGCTGCAGCGGCCGGTTTCAGCTTTGGAACGGAATGGTCTCGGCAGAAGACTGCTTGGTGAGATTTTGGAAGAAAGTTCTGGCCGTTGTGGTGATTCCCCTGCCCTGTGTGCTCTCAATGGTTTCAAAACTGCTACAGAAGGAGGGGGAGATGGGCAAAGGGAATTAGTGATTAATTTCTTAATTGACAGACATCCAGATGTGGCAAAGGCTTTGTGCAGTGGCACTGGATTTGTGCATGCACTTTCTGCTGTCACTTTGTTTCTGCACCGTGTTGTGGTTTTTTTTCCTTTCTGGGCAGCGTTAATCCACCAGAGTCGGGATGCTTAGGGTGTATTTTCCTAATATCACGGCTTTTAATGTGGGAGAGTGGAGCTGTACCTTAAATCTTCGTGTTCCTTTCTGCCCTTGGAGTGCGATCGTAGAGAGTAAGGGTGTTTCTGTAAGGGCTGAAATGCACTGGTGTGGTCCATGCACTGGTGAGAGCGTATTTCTGCTCCTGCAGAACCCTGCTTTGTGTTCCCAGCAGAGACAAGGTAGGAAATCAGTCGAGAGCTGCAAAATGTGTGGGTTTCCCCCGTGCACCCACACGTGCTGGCCTCTCTCATGGTGCCTCTGAGCCTCGGCGCTCAGGAGGAGTCGTTCGCTTGGTAATTTCTGATGTTTTTTCCTGGCTTTTTTGTTTGCTCAGCCAAGCCATCAGATGCAGAAATCAAGTTTACTGTTGCCCTCTTTCCTTTGCAGCTCCTCCGTGCAGGGGAGCAGCTTGTGCAAGGTGCTGCTAGCTCTGTTGCTCGCCTCCAGAAGGTGGTTACCCTTCAAACCGAACGATGGTGTGTTGTGAAACTCACCGCCGAGCTTTAATCCTGGCCCCGTGGTGTGTGCTGGTGCTCAGGCATGTGTTGCGACTGATGACAGAGGTCTTTTTTGTTAAAGAGGCTGTGTTGAGGAAGGGAGGGCACATGGGTTTTGTTTTCTCCACGACATGGACAGGTGGGTCTGGTAGATGTGGCCAGGTAGGACTGGAGCTGCTGGTTCAGCTGAGCGTGGAATAAAATCTTAACGCTTGCATAGGCAGGACTTCAGTCACTGGGTACCAAAAGTTGGTTTAATGCTGCTCTGCGGAGGCATGGCTTTTCTAGCGCGTCTGGAGCTCGGTTGGTAATGATTAGCAGAGGCTAGATGGTATCAGTCATGGCTTTTAGTACGTAGCTTTTGATCTGTGTCAGTTCTGCTAGGTTTTTTTGTGGACTGTGTAATTAAAATCACACTCAAAATAATCCCCCCTTCCCCTCTCTGTTTTTCCAGGAGGCGAAGGGCAGAGTGGAGATGGGCAGCAGACCGTGCAGCCATTGTCAGTCGCTGGAATTGGCTTCAAGCCCACGTCTCGGACCTGGAATACCGGATCCGGCAGCAAACGGACATTTACAAGCAGATCAGAGCCAATAAGGTGAGAACCAGGAGTTTGGGTACCTACAGTTTTGCTTCATCTGCCTCCTAACGGCTCTTTCCTGATGCCGTGAAGAACGCGCGTGCAAAGCGTCGTGCTTTTTCCCCCTGCATCTCTGAAGAAGCGCGTTGCAGGGTTGTGACTAATCGTAACGCTGCGTGGCGTGGGCTGAGTGCCTTTCCCCGGGTCCGTGTGGTAACGTGAGGAGAGCGATACCTCGCTGAAAAAGACAAAAGCAGAACTATTGCTTTTGTATGCGTGTTGCTGTTCCCCGTTGTTCAAGCCTTTCTCTTTTTTATTTGAGTTAAAAAACAAAACAAAACAGAACAAAAAAATTAAAAAAAAAACACCAACCCCAAACCAACCTTCCCATACTTTCATTTTGGGAGCAGCTGAAGGTGGGGATAAGGAACAACTTAACGAGGGCCTTAGTGAGGAAGGGAGGGGACTGTGGAGGAAGTTAGCTTCTGATGCTATCAGATAGCACAGGCTTCAAATTGAGTCTGTATCATAAAAAAAAAAAAAAAAAGACTATTTCTGGGTGCTGACCTTTCTGTGTGGAAGGAATTGGTTTTTTTCAGACTTGCTCTCAGGTGGTGGGAGAATGGGGGAGAGCAGGGAAGGGATGAGGAAGGGAGTGTTATTGAGACTTGTTCAGGCATGCGTGTCTAAACGTCAGTTCTTGGAGCGAGGAATGTCTGGAGTTTCTGGCAAGAGGGCTCATGGTCTTGCATCAGCTTACAGATCCTCAGGAATTCCGAGTCCAGCGAATGCTTTTCCCAAAACACGTGACGCTCTCCGGGTCGCGGGGAGAGAGGCTTCCGGGCAGGCAGAAAGCACAGGCAGGGAGGGAGCCTGGAGTTCTATGCAGCTATGTGGAAAAACAGGCTGCTGGGCTGGGTGAGCTGTAAATGAGCAGGTGGAGGAGCACGGCTTGCTGAGCAGAATCCATTACCGAGATCAGAGCAGAAGGCTTCTGGGAAGCAGGCTGCGTGTCAAATTAATGAACCAGTTTCAGAAAGAATTGTCTTCTGTCTCGAGAAAGCCGATCATGCAAGGTGGTTTCTAGGTATAAAATACAAAATAGCTAAACGTTTGTAAGGTAGAAGTTAAGTAATGGAAGAAATGAGAAAACTCAGCTGATGAAGCGGCAGGTTCGGTGCTTTCACCAGATGGTGGCACCTTGACAGACCCATGAAACGGCCTGATCATAGCTACGAGCAGCCCATAGCTTTGTGTTGAAGGTTGCAGTCGCTAGGTCTGAGAGGAGAACATCACAGCCCTATGTCAGAGTTGAGAAGTACATCTGAGGTTTCAGAAAACAGGATGTCATCTTTTGTGATCTGTTCAAACAAAACCTCCCCAGCTGAATTGAAGGTGGAGCATGCCGCTTATAGTGGCAGAGGAGTTCGGGTGTTGAGCATTCGGTGGCGGCTGTTCTGAGTACCACACACCCCATCTCTCTGCTAGGACTTCGTGGAGATCACTGCTTGCACCCCGCTGTTGCTGTCTCGGTGTCATGGAGCTCAAGGATCCCTTGTGAAACGTGTTCTGGTTTCATCAGTGAAAAACTGAGAGTAAGATTTGTAACAGCAGCCTGGGACAGACTAGAGAGACAGGTGTGTGGTTCAGTGCGAGTCTTCCTGGGGATTTGGCTTCAGATTGTGCAGGGACAAGAGTTAAAGAATTTGGAGACCCTTGATTTTTTTCTGTACGTAACTCTGACTTGGTTAAAACATAAGAAGGTAAATTCACTGCAGGAATTCCAAGTTGCTGTTCTTTTTATTCATTTTTGAATTACCTTTCTATGTTCAAGTTGACATCCTAGCCTACCCTTCGAGAGCGATGCGTTGCTTTGTCAAATCGAAGCAAGAGAAGGACGGGGCAGTCAAAAATAGCTTTCTGTTTCGAAGGCGCGCTGCTGCTGGGAGTCTCGGCAGTAGTTGTGTTTCCAGCACAGCTGGATCGGCTCAGCCGGAGCCTGGCGAGACAGGGAGGAAAACAGCAAATCAGGGAGTGTGTGTCCGGAGTCAGTTGCGAAGTACTGTTTTCTAATGCTTAAAAAGTTGTGCCTTTGATTTTGTGTTGGTTCTGAGGAGCGTGTGCAGTTAATTTAAGGGACTGGATGTCTAGGAAGGTAATAAGGTGGGTTTTTTCTTTTCATAAATGTGCTTTTGGCCTTTTTGACATGAGGTGTGGCCCGGTGCTGGTCCCCTTCCCCTTCACGGTGTCTTTGCACCTCCTGCATGTGTGGGTGGCAGGTGCTCCGTGTTTAATGTGTGTCACTCCTCGTCCTCGCCCGTTAGTCCCGTGGCAGAAGCTGCTGACTGTTACAGGGCTGCGAGACATCTGAAATCTGTCCTTGTGTCTGTCTCTGAGACCTGTACAACTCACTTCTCATTAATGCCATAATTAGTGATCAGAACGGGAGAAAAGAAACAGCAGACTTGCCCATAAATCCTGGAGGGGGCCTTCCTTTTCTCTGTGTTTTGGAGAATGCTGGTGAAAAACAAGTCTTGTGCAACCCTGGAATAGTTCAGATGTGCTGCACCTTTCCCTTTCCTGAAAGGAAGCTGGAAATTTGGTGTTGACCTTCTAATTCCTCTCTGTTATTCCGAAGTGTATAAATAACGGAGATTTAAAGCTCTCTGAAGCAGAGCAGAGAGCAGAAGCCTTCAGGAGGAGGATGCCAGCCCACAGGTCTGTAGGGCCACAGGGGCAGTTGTGTGGGCACGGAGCTGGGAGAGGAGGACTGGCGCGCACGGTGGGATCGGGCATCGCAGCCTCTGCTTGGGGACACGAAAACAAGATCTGTGACTCTCACAGGGAAGGCTGCATTAAGCGTTGCCTTCTGCTTCAAAGTCACGAGGAAAGGAACATACTTCTAACCAAATACCTGCAGTGTGTGGGTTTAATGGCTGCTCCTTCCTGAGGCGTGGAGCAGCTCCCTTTATCCTCGTCCTTGAAACTGGAGGCAGGAGTCTGTGGTGGCTGTTTCTGTTCCCGATGCCTGTGCTTCCCCATCTCATTCTCCCCCATCTCTTGTCCTTCTGAGATGAGAAGCCCAGGTGCTTTCTGGAGTGTCAAAGGGAACAACTTCCTTGGTTCCAATTTTGCGTTCAGTCCCGGTTTCTCCCTTTTCCGTGTCCGCTGTCTCCTGCACTTGCTGTCTGGAGATGACCGACCTCTGTTAAAGCGTGCCTGAGGATGTTTCTAGAGGCAGTGGTGAAATGTGGTGGGTTGCTCTGAGAGAGGGAACTTTGAACTGAGTTTAGACTTCCAGCCTCTCTCATCCACTAAACATCCCTCTGGGATGTCAGAAAACTCCAGAAAACCATCATCACGTTTATTCCAGAAGGCGACTGCTTTCCTCATTGCTGGTCAGAGGCCTCGTACAGCTGTGTTTGGTTCGTGAACTGTCTGGTTTTAAACTCTCCCTGAGCTGTGGGCTGCCCCTGTCTCTGGACAGCGGCTGTCCTGTTGCGTGGCAGGTGGTGCCAGGGTGTCAGATCAGCCTTACAAGAGACGTCAGTGCCCGCGTGCCGTGCCGTTGGGTGGTGATGCACAGTTAGAGGTAAGACTTGACTTTGTGGACTTTGAGGGAAGTCTTGAAGCGCTCTCCTCTCTACACAGAACGTGTCCAGGTTCCCTTCCAGGCACGCTTTCTTGTGACACACCATGCAACAACCCCTGAAATTGTTTTCAGATGACGGATTTGCCTGTTCTTGATCTCAGCAGTCCTTTCCGTGGCTCCTCGTTTGACCCATCACAGGCTTGTTGTGGCTTGTCGTTTCCTCGCCGTAGTCAAGACCCATAGGTTCTCCCAGCTCTCTAGTCCCTCACACATTTCAGCTTGTTTTGTTGTAGTGTAGCTCAGAATGTGCAGAATTATAACGATTTTATTTTACTTTGTGTTGTTCAGAGGGAAAGCAGTTCTGCCTTTAGAGTGAGCGTCACTTAGACTAAAACATAAACAGGACAACGTCTGTTAAGCCTGATAAAGCAGTGCTCTGCCACTCTGCGTTGGCCTGACAGGTTTATAGCAGTGGTTTGTTTATCGGTCTTTTTCTTTCCTTATTGAATTTAGTGAATATCACCTCTTGGAAAAAATCTGCTTAGAGTAACAAGTTTGACTGTAGATTTTTGGCACCCGCTCAAAATGGTTTGCTTGGCCGTGGCGGCGAGTTCCGCTTGGTGCTGTGAGAGCAGGCGCTTCCCGCTCTGCGCTGCGGCTCAACGTTCCCCTCGGCGCGGCTGGCACGCAGCTCGCCGAACCCCCGTGCGCGCAGGAGGAGGGGACGGGCTGGGAAGGGGGACGGCAGCGGCGTTTCAGCAGTTTTGCCCGAGAGGGAGCTCACTGTCTGCTATTAATGGGCTCGAAGGCATGCGATCTGCCGTCAGCCGCTGGCCTTCCCCTCCCAGGTCAGCCTGGACGGCAGGAAAACCCAACCAGCCGGGGGTTCGGTTTGGCATCACGTCTGAAGAACGCGGTGGGAACGCAAGCCTGGCTGCGCGGCGGTTGTAGCTCCTGGGGGACGGGGGATGCGCAGTTTCCCTGCTGAGACCAAAGGACCCGCAGTTAATTCCTGTTCCCTTCCCTCTCTTCCAGGGGCTGATAGTTCTTGGTGAAGCATCACCCACTGATCCCGCAGTAGATGATGCATCCCATCCCGTTAGTGCTGACGTTAAGCTGGAGCCTGGGGCTGACCGGCTGGTAAGTGCCAGCAGCAGAAGTGACTGGGGCCAGATGCTTCACGTGCCTGAATTTTGGGTAGGGAAGGCTGAATCTTTAAGCTGTGGTGGAGAGAGGTGCTCAAACCACGTCAAGCATGGGACTGGCCTCCTGCAGAAGCACCTCTCTGTGGGACTTCACCTGCGAATTGCTGATCTGTTGGTCTGCGTGGCTCGCCCCGTCCCGGGTTAATAAATCGTACGATTCAAACGCCTGTTAGAACAGAGTTCCTCAGGGGGCCTTTGTCGTATGCATTAGCATTTTGTGAGGCTTAAAAATCCTAACTAATCCTTTCCCTCTAGCAAACGTACCTCAAACTGAGAGCAGCGCAATTAGCAAAGGCTGCTAAAGACGTGGCTGTTAATATCTGCCGGAGTGTTACCCCTTGGAAGGGGAACTGGTGATTTCAGGGAGATGCACTGGAAACTGTGCAGAGTGCCAGGTATTTATTATTTAATGCAGAAATGTAGGCCGCAGACTAAAGGCTTGATCGTGCCGTTCAGCCTGGCTGTGATTACTTTTGATCCTGCGGGACGCGTTGACGTGTTAAAACGGAGGATTTTGAAGTTGTGGTGTAGTAGGAGGAGAAAGGTGGTCCCTCCGTCGCTCCGAGCTGCGACACTCCTGCCTTTCTGTCCGCGAGAAACGGAGCTTCGCTGCTGTGGGAGTGCTTGAGTTTCATGGACCGCTGTTCAGAGTAGCTGATACAGCTAAAAACCTAACTGGAAGTGACCGTAAAATTGTGCTTTGAGCGTTTTCTCCTATCACTGGCCAGACTTTGTCAGAGTTTTCCTGATACTGAATGATAATCTGAAATACAGGGACATTTTTGATTAACGCTGAACTGCAGAGGGTATTACAGGTGATTTTGTAATAAAATGACTCCTCGCTTGACGCTGTCTTCAGATGTGTGTTTGGAATTTACGGCTTTAGTCAGCAGATTAGCTGAGCCCAGATCTCCTCTGTGTAATTCGGAACGATGGTGGGGTTTAGATGGTGCTTCAGATGAAAACCGCCGCGCCGGAGGAGCAGCGGGAGCCTGGAGAGCCGGGGTGACAGGGGCCGCTGCAGATCGGGGTTGAATCACCAGCATTACGCAGTGTCTGGCTTCGAGCAGCGATGTCCGTCTGTCGTGTGCCCCCCCCCCCCTCCTTTCGTGCTTTAACCCCAAAAGCGGTGGAGAATAACAAACACGCGCGGCGCCAGCGCGCGCCGACCGCCTCAGGAGCAGCGTGCTCCTGCGCTGATGAATTGGCTGTTATTTGGGAGCTGATCTGTAAATGGCAGCTGATAACAGAGAGAAATGATCGAATTTAACATGATAGGAAGAATCATTTTCTGCCCTCTCTGTTTAAATCGGGATGTTTATCTGACGTGAGTATATTTTCCATCTGGGAGTCTGCAGGGCTGTGTCCCAGCTGACTTTGTCCCTACAAATTAAAGACAATTTTCCATATACTTAAAAAATCCTCATGTTGCCCTTTTTTTAGATTGTCTCAGATGCAATCTGGATGTATAGAGTAGGAAATGTTTGTTGATTTCTGACGTATGGCAAAGAAGATGCTTGCTTGGCCAGCAGTGTGGGGTTTTCCCGCTCGCAGACGTCTCGCTGTTGCTGTGTTCACTAACGTCCTGCGTTGTCCCTCTCCTCACCCCTTTCACTTGGGTGTGAGCTCTTCAGACAGATTACCGCAGCGCTCACGCAACGGGGACCTGATCTCTCTCGCAGGCCTGGGAGGTAACAGTGGCACAAATAATAGACACTGAGAGCAGTGAACAACAACATTTTTGGTGTAAAGCAGGCTGCAGGTCCCTGCTTGGCATTTTCTCGTGGTTACTCGTGCAGCGTGCTTGCCATCTTGGAGGGGAACTCCTCCCAGAAAGGACTTTTTCTTCCCCTTCCTCGCATGGCTGCCGGTGGACAGGCGTTGCTCCGCGCTGCCAGCTTCTCTGCAGCGGTGCTGGAGGCGTCGGCCATCAGAAACGCTGCCTCCGGGCGCCCGGCTCCGCACCCCGCTGCTGGAGGGTTTGTGCTCAGCCAGACTTGCTCAGCGGGGTGGGGCCTTGAGTCAGAGCCTTTCCTTGGAGCCAGAGATTAGCCCGGAGACCATTCCTGGGGCGTTATGACACTTACTGGAAGGGTATCTCTTGGGCCTTTCCTGGAGAGGTGCTTATCATTTTGGCACTCTTTCGGCTGTTTAGAATTAGGCGCACTTTTTCGCCCCTTTTTTTTTACCACCTCCAAACCAGCAGAGTAAGAGCCAGGTCTGCAACATGGAGTAAGAGCAGGGATCCATCCTGTCTCATCCCAGCTCCTCTTTTGGATCTCATCTGCTCATGGGTCCCTCCCTTGGCCAGCGTGAACGCAGGATACGTGTCCTGGGGCATCAGCTTGATACGTGGGATGTGGCTGATAATCCCGAGGAGGAGCTAATCCTATCGTCAGGAGAGGGAAGGGCTTTGTGGAGAAGGCCTGGGAATGTCTGTTGGGAACTGGAAGCTCAGGATGTGAATAAATATTTTTGCCTGAAGATGGAAGCCCTGAAGAAATAACCTGGCTGTTGGTACTGGTTCATTGCTTGTATTGCTGGTCTAGTGAGGAGAGAGTGCTTAGAATTTTTAATAGTAAATGAGAAAAGATATTGATGGAGCGTCTTAGTATGGCTTTTCCCTGCAGTAAGGATTTGTATGTAGTAATAGGTGAAGGTCTGAACCTGTTGGGTTTTTTGGGAATACGAGGGCCATTCCCGGTGCTGGGCCGTGACTACCTGCCGGCACAACCCTTCTTCACTGCCGTCAGAGCCCCTGGTTGGCTGCAGGCTCCTGGTTTCATGTGCAGCAAGTGTCCTGAACTGAGTGTTTGATGCCCCACTCCTCCAAGAGTCCTAGGGATCCTAAAGACCTGGACTTCCAGACCTCAGGCGTAACCAAAACACAGGGAACAGCTCAGTCTGGAGCATTGAATCACTCTGATGTGTTCACTGCTCCTCTGGATCCCAGCCCGGCTGTCCGGCCAGCCCCGGAGGAAGGCACGGTGTGGGGACGTGCATCCAGGAGGAGCTGGGGCAAGAGCTCTGCCTCTGCCCTGAGCACTGGAGGTGTCAGCTCTCGCAGTGCTGCTCGTGTCGGAGCCATGTTAGGATACACCCAGCTTCAGCGTGATAAGGTGAGCCTGGGCTGTTCCTGATAAACAGACTTTGGATTGATGCTCTCCACCTCATCTGCAGGAAGCAGAGGGGTCACCCTCTATCCTTATCTCAAACCACCGAGCCGGAGAGAGCTCTTGGAGAAGAGGTTCCTCCTTTAAGACCCTTTCTGGAGAAGAAAATAAATACCCTGTTTCAAAAGAGTTTATGAGTCATGTGTACCCGCCCTCCTGAACCGTGGGTGCCTCCGGCGGAGGTGTCATGTGAAGGCTCGGCCTTGCCAAGCTTTTGGAAACCAAAGGGAAAACGTTCAGCTCCTGTGCGGGCTTCACCTTGCCAGGGTGCCGCGTCGCGCTCGCCGAACGCCTCTGGCGCAATCCGATCTCGGCCCTGCGTCTGCGCGCTCAGCCCGGTGTCGGAGACCGGCCTGTCGGCCTCATCCTGTCTTTGCTCCCCCCGGGAGAAACGTCGTTTTTAGCAGAAGTGTAGAAACCCAGCAAAGTTCCTCAAACAGACAACAGGCAGAACTTACCGGAGGTGTTAGAAATTGCTCTTCCCTTGGTAAAGTCTCTGCCAAGGGTATGAACGCACTGGGCCACGCTGGATCCTCCCGGGGCGGAGGGCAGGAATGTCACTGGCAGGAGGTGCAAAGCCGGTGTGTCCTTGGGAGCAGCGGTGGCTGTCCCCCCCCCGTTGAGGCCGCTTGCAGGGCGATGGGAGATGTGCAAGGTGGTGTTCTGCAGCCCCGCGGTACCTGCTGCTGCCGCAGGGCGAGGGGCTTTGTGTCTGAGGCCTAAGGCTGACGGGATGGGGGAACTCTGTGTCTTCAGCTTAGGCCTTACTTCCTCTGCCAAAAAGGTGTTCTGAGCTTTGTGTTTGTCAGGCAGTTTCAGCTTTATAGGTTTTGCCTACTTATGTCCAAAAACCACAGCTTGGGTGCGTACTCCTTTCAAATACTTTTTAAAGTGCTGTCTGGACCATGTTTGCACAGATATTGAGTTAAAATGCAAATTTAGTTTTGCAAGTCTGTTCTCCTCTCCCTCTCCTCCCGATTTCCCTCAAAGTGCTTAGACGAGGGCTGGCAGCCACGTGACGTAGAGCGCAACATCCAGCCTCTGAAGATGCCTTCAAGGCTTACAGGTGGTTATGAACTTGTTTGCACTATCGAGACAAAACGCCAAAATCTCCTTAAAGGCCTCAGCCTCTCATGCTCCTTAGTGGTTGCCTGAGGGGCGTTGAAGTCCTTTTGGTTCTTGCGTTGAAAGCGCTGTCGTGGATCCATCCTCCTGCAGAGCTGCTCACTAAGCAGTCCTTACATCTCCGGGTTCCTCTTCACACAGTGACTTCTGAACCCTTGAGTTGAAGTCCTGTGTGGAAACCCATGGCTATGGCACAAAATCCTCAATTAGAAACTGGAAGTAAGAAAGTTGCGGCTAATTAAAATTAATTTATGATCTTTCTTGTCCTTCTTTAGACTGTTTCTGGGTCCCAGCCACTAGACAACTTGGGTATTTCTGCTGCAAATACTCCTGAATCCCATCCCGCCAAGCCCTGTGGAGCACCAAGACCTGTCAATGGAGTTATTAACACGTAAGCTGCTTGCGTATTATGGGAAGGGTTGGATTTTTGTGACCTTGACAAAGTCCCGTTGGAAACCAGCCTGTAACGTGCTGGTTGGTAGTAAGCTAACTGGGTTGGTAACAGTATAAATGTCTTTGAAAAAAAGCATGGTAGTAGGTCGTGCTTGGAAACATTTTGGAGGAGATTGCTTGCTTGAGGTTTTCTGCTGCATTGTTTTTCTGAAAATGGTATTAAACTGAGCTGTGTTTCCATGAAGGAGCCCTAGGGGAACCGTGCGATGAGCGTGTTCAAGACTGGTTCTTTATGGGTGTTTGTAGTGCACGTGCAGATTGTGTGATTCAAAGGTACCGGTGGCCCACTCGCAGCTCTTTTGCAGAAGTAACCTCTGGCCACCACCTGTAACCACTGCCCCAGTTTTCTAGAGATACTGAGGAACCCAAATCCCATTGATTTGGGGAGTAAGACTTCCTAAATTCTTTGTTTCCCCAGCCTGGTTTTGTTGAATAAGTCTTTAAGTGAGTAAATTAAAACCAGTGAAAGAAATTCTCCTGTGCCACAGGATGATTTCAAGGTTGAACCGCTTGAAAACCCGTGAAGAGATGATGCTCTGAAGTTCTGGTGGTGCTAGAGAAGTGCTGCCAGCGCTGCTGCACTTGCTTAGTATGAAAGCGTTGATCAGCTAACTCACTGCTACGGCCAAACCGGTGGGCTGAAACAGAGCCCTTCGTACGCCTGCAGCCCTTGAACTGCCAAGCCTTAGACCGTAGGGCTTTAATGTTTTGCGTTTTTAGAAGTGAAACACTTGTAAAGTATATGTGGAAAGGTTCTGTAGATGAGGAGCTGCGCTGGTTTTTGGGAGGTGGCACGGTGTAGTGATGCTGCGGTAGCGCGGGGTTTCTGCCTGTGGCCGGGAAGGTCCTTTGTAGGTAGAACAGAAAGGTTGATGCTGACGTTGCACCTTTCTGTTATCCTGCTGAGAGCTGTTAGAGGCATAGTTCTCAAATATTAACCAGAATCAAGTTTGCATCGAGGTTAAATATTTTTTCTAGAAAATTACATGTTCTCCGTCTTGTGCTGTCTGCATTTAGACTCCTGAGAATCTGTTGTCTTGAGATGCCCTGAGCTGTAGTTCTGGGGGAAGCTGGGTTCTAGGATTAAAGCTGTCCGGGTCTAGAGTGGCTCCTGGTCTTGCTCTGTGTCCAACTTTAAATGCTATTTTTTGTTCAGAACTTCCAAGGTATTCCGTCAAAGGTTCAGTGGTGGGAGAGTATGAGAAGTGGCCAAAACAAAAGCAAAAAATTAAGAGTTGTCTTAATAAAAGCTATTGCCTCATGACACTGCAATGCTTTAAACTCAGCCTAAAGTGTTTGCTGAGGTCTGAATCGTGAACCTGGCTGGTACCGCTGGGTAACATGGAACAGCTGAAGGACTAACAGTGTCTGTGGTGCTCTCTTCTCTCGTTGGGCAGTCTTCAGCCTGGCCTGGCAGAACATGCTCAGGGAGATGGCCAGGAAGCTGAGGAGCTCTTGCATAAAAAGCAACGCCTGAACATGGTTTCTTCATCTTCGGACGGAACGTGCGTGGCAGCTCGCACTCGCCCAGTACTGAGCTGTAAGAAGCGACGGCTGGTTCGACCCAGCAGCGTGATGCCGCTTTCCAAAAAGGTGAGTGCTCTTTGGTTTTTTGATACAGCGTAGAGCAAAACCCTCAGCACCGCAGAGCGCGATGAGGTGCTGATGTGTTGGTCCAGTGTGCTTTTGCTCTTTGCATGAAGACACCTCCCTGCTCTGGGAGTGTTTGTGGTTATTAAGAGGGGGAAGAAAATGGGGAGGAAGAGGAGGTCAGTGAGGCTGTTGGAGAGGTAAAGGAGAAACAAAAGAGAGCTTTTAATTGGCTGAAGGTTTTTTATTAGCTATTAGGAGATGCTGAACTCTGTGTGGGTTTTGTTTTCTAAAACCAACCAGCCTGAGGTGAGCTTCAGGCAGAGTAGTTCAGTGTGGCACAGTCTGAACAGTCAGAAGAAGCTCTGAAGAGTCAAGAATCAGGAGACCTTAACTCTGAGCACAGGAATTAACACAGCCCCGGGAACTCGCTGCTGCTCACTCCCAGAAGAACTGCGGTTTCCTGACCAGGCGTACATGGGATGTCTTGCAAAAGCCTGCCGAGGTGATAGCGTTGGCTTCTGGTGGGAAGTCCTGGGAATAAGGAGCTCTTTTGGGGTATGCGGCGCTCATGATTGCAGAACCATAGATGGCCAAAATCCACTTACCTTTGAGTCCAAGTGTTTCAAACTCTACCACAGGAGAATTTTTACTCTGCGGGTGCTGGAGTTTTAAAGAGAAACTCAAAAGCAACATTTTTCTGAGCAAACTAGATTCTCACTCAGCTGAGTTCACTTTAACTGATCACTCATTTTATCTGGAGTATTTCTGGTAGACTTCTGCAATGGCTGCTTGCAAGATCTGCAGTGATTTGGAAGTTGATAAACTGCCCCTTGCGTGACGCTGACTTGTGCGCTCGGTGTTTGAAGAAGTGGCTGTTAATTCTGTGTCAGGTGATGACTACAGTCATCACGGACATCGATAAGCAGAGGTGGTTCAGGTGAGCAGTTCCAAGGAATGGAAGATGTCCCAGATAGCAGGGGATACCTGTGGAGCCCTCTGGTTACTCCAGAGAAAGCTGATTGATGGCTCGGTCACGGTGCAGATACCACGTCCAGGTGACCGCGCTCTCCCGTCTTGCACAGGGTGGTTGTGGCTTGCTGTGACCAGAAACTACAACCGGCGTTGTTTGATGACTGTGCCTCCTGTTCTACAAAATATACAACGTCACTTGACGTTTTTAAGTTAGGAGATGTCTTAAAGGTTGAGTGGGTCTGTAGCCTGCATTGAGTTGGAAACAGGGCTGGTCCTGTGGAACAGGACAGGAGGGTCTCCTGCAGGCACCCACAGCGTCCTGGTGCTGCAGAGCAGACTGCTCCGTCCTCACATCACGCCAGACAGTTTGTCTGAACCTCCTTAGGCAAGCTATTCGAGTGCTTAGCCAGTCTTTTTTTCCAAACAGCAGAACCAAACAAATCAAACTTTCTAATCTAAGCTGCCCTGGCTGATGCTTGAAGTCATTACCAGTAGTCCTAGTTCTGGTGTAAACTGGTCAGCTCCCCTCATTGCTTCAGAAGCTCTCCTCAAAGTGTGGAAGTTGATGTGGTTATTCTTCGTGTGGCCACCTCTACACTAAACACGCCGTGGGTATTTCTGGTTTTGCTCACAGGATGTATTTTTTGGGATGTTGTTATTTTTTTTGTTGTTGTTTTCCTCTCCATGTGGTGCACACATTTCTTGAAATCTGTGCCTGGAACTGGGTGTGGCCCTCCAGCTCACACGTTAGCAATGCCAGGCCGAGTGGCAGATCACGTCGTGTGTCTTGCCCAGCCATCCTGTTTGTAGAGCCCCGTGGGGCGTTAATTCTTCGTGATGGTACGGCACTGCTGAGTCACGCTCATTTTCTGATCCAGAACAGTCACCAGATCCTCTGGGCAGATGTGCTGCTCGGTTACCTCTTCCTCCTCGCCACTGGTCATTGAAGCATCCGCTTGTTGCATTAGCCCTCAGTGAATTATATTTTATTTATTTTAGATCATTTCTCTTCATTTGTAACCATAAGTGGGATTCCAGCTCTTTCATCCAAGGTGGTTGCAGCCCTTCCCAGTTCTAATGTTACTTGCTAAGGCTTAAAGGTGTTTTCTCTTCCGCCATTCAAGGCGTGAGTGGAAATTATTTGAATGGTACCAGACTCAGAACAGACTTCTGGAGGATCTGGTTTGGTACGTCCTTCTGTTTTGATGGAGAATCGTGGTTTGCTCTGTCTGTATGGGGTTTACATCCAGTTGTACATCCACCTGCAGTGCTTTCATACAAAATGAAAGCTGCATATAAAAGTCTAGAAATATGTGTAGTGGAAGTCTGTCCTAGTTTAAGAAACAAGGTGGGAAAACACCTTTTTCACGCTGTAAAGATGTCCCTGTAACCGTCAGCATATAGTGATGGCTCTCTGACCCTTCTGAACTCAAAAAGGCTTTTTTTTTCCTCTCTGACAACTGAATTGTGCTGCCTCATGGTTTTTGTAAATGAGCCTTCAACCTAGATGAACACTTTTAGTCAAATATAGTAGATGTTCAAGTGTCTGCGCTGGTGAGCAGTAGTTTTCAGGTGTGTTTACGCAAAGTGAAGGTGTCCTTTGATGAGCTGAGACTAAATTAACAAGGTATATAAGGTATTTATTTATACAAGGTATTAAAAAAAATAATCAGCCTTTAAGATGTTTTTCATGAGCTGTCAAAGGGGAATGTGTGAAGAGAGCCTTTAAACACATTGACCTCTGATATGTTGAAATGATTCTCTCCCCCCTTTCCAGGTCCATCGTAATAGCCTGGCGCGATGTAGCTGTGACGTGAACCCCTCGTGCGCTCTGTGCGGCACTCGAAGCTCGACGACTCTGGAAATCCAGTATGATGCCCCTTTGCTGGAGCGCCTCTCCCAGCTGGACTCCTGTATCCATCCTGTCCTGTCATTCCCGGACGGTAAGCGCAGCACCCGCCAAGCTGCCGGGGTGTTGTCAGGCTGGGTGCTGAGGTGGGTTACGCAGGGGTGCGCGGACGTGCTCCGCAGCCTGGGCTTCCGGAGGAAGTGCAGATCTGCTTGGGTACGGCCAAGCTGCTTCATCTGCAAGTGTTTTCAGGAGCAGGGCAGTTACTGGAGGGGAAAACCTGCCCTGGAGCCCTCCCAGGGTGAGGAAACCTGGGAATCTGTACTCTGGGACCTGGGTCTTTGGCTGGTGTCTGTGCGGCTGGAAACCATGGGAGAGGTATTTGCTTCCACAGAGTTTATTCATCTGTGTAAAGTCATTTGTGGATCAGTTTAAATCACAGGAAATTTTTTTGACCTTGTAAGGAATTGTAAATTATCTTCTATGGTTCAGAGGGTGCAGTGAGAAGAGAAGTTCCCGTTACGGCGCTGGTTTCCCTGTGTTACGGTATCAGGGTTAATCATCGTTAAGAGGAATAACTAACCAACCCTGACTGTGGGGTATTCACAGATTTCATCTGTAGGGGCTTTTCCCAAGGGAAAACAAGTAGTTCCCAGAGTCTTTTGCTTCCTAAACTGCCAAATTAGATACAAGCCTATTCTTCCACCCAGAACTATTGGCTTGCGTGAGACCAGTGTCCATCTGTTGTCTTCTTCCTCTGATCCCAGATACGGGACCACAAATGGCAGGAACTGGCACTTTTATCAGGAGAGGTGGGCAGTGGATGGATCGCAGCAGTTCCGTCCCTCTCTAGCTGTAAAACACCACTGGTGGTGCTGGGAGGACGCTGTGTGCCCCTGCTTCTCCCGAGGCTGTAAAGTGGTTGGGCCAGGTTTAGACGCCGGGCGAGCGTGTGTTGGTTTAAATTCTGGCTTTGCACAAACGCCGTGGGACAGCTGGGAGCGCAAGTGTCTGGGAACAATGAATCTGGCATCTTTCACTAGCACTGTAGTTAAACAGACCAAAAGAGTAAATCGGTGCAAATGATTCCATCCCATATTCACTTGGGTCAGCTGCAGCCAGCTCATGTGGTGAAAGATCCATTCTGGCTGCACGAGAGTCAAAACTTGGTTTTTAAAACTGCAGGGTGTCAAGCTTAAAAGACGTGTACAGAACTACCCCTTCCCCCCGGGGCAGTGCCAGGTCAGCTGTAATTACACACTGACGTTGGGCGCAGTTCACCCGGGTTCCGTTCTGGGGACGGGGATAATTTTCTGTGGAAATACAAAGCCAGGGCACGTGTTCAGGTAGGGGAAGTGCTCAGCCTGGAGTTAATCTGCACCGAGATGTCTGGGAGAATTCATCCAGGTCGCTGTGGGTGCTCCCGCGTCGTTATTTGGGGGGCTCACCTGGAAAGGCAGCTGACTGGGCGCTGGGCTCCGGTCGTATTGCTGGCGGAGCCGGATGGAGCCCGGCCGCAGAGCCGTGAGCGTGTGCTGGCTTTCGCTTTGAGCCGTCTCTCCGGGGCTGCTCCGGTGCCAGCAGCCGGGATCTCCGGTGCCGTTTGCCAAGGGCAAAATTGCCAGGCACCGCAGGAGGAAAAAGATCCGTTTATTCTCCTGGCAAGAGCGGGGCGCAGGCGTAGCAGCTTTTAACCCCTTGCCCTTCGTCAGCGCTTTTGTCCCCTTCCTTTTTTTTTTTTTTTTTTTTTTTTTGTTTGCTCT